>JAYJMJ010274993.1:0-12384 GCA_036873875.1 Laminaria ephemera
ATCTACCACAAAGGGAACTTTATTTGAACATCTTAGATTTGATATTGATAAAGGTAACAATGATCTAGATTCAGATGATGTTGCTATTACTTCAATTAACTTAGAAGCACTTGTTGCTTCAGGTGTTGTATTAAGAAATGATGATAACGCAAGTATTGCATTAAACGATGCTGCTGCTGACCCATTAGTTCTTACTGCTGCTGAAGAAATTAACGATGGTGATGAATTTGAATTCAAAGTATCTTCTGATAACGATGAAATTAGAATTGTTGCTAACGGTATTTCATTCACAATTGATGGAAAACCTTATACTATCTCTAACGATAAAGTTATTGATTTAGGACAATATACTACTGATAACAACTAGTATATCTAAAACTTAATTCATTAAGTTTTCAAAAAAACACTCTATTTATAGAGTGTTTTTTTGTTGCCTAAATTTTAGACCGGTCCAATATTTGCATTTTAAGAGAGTTTCTTTTATACTAGTATTAATACTTTTTAATAACTCACTTATGTGAAATGCAAGAGTAGAGTTTTTAGAAAACTCTTATTATCATATATTTAATACGAGCTTCACAAATGAAGCTCTGTTTCATAATGATGAAGAATATAATAAATTTTATGAACTCCTCATAAAATATCTCGCAATGTATCCAAGTGTGAAATTAGTTTCATATTCATTTGTTCCATATCATTTTCATATAGTTATCAAAAATATAGAAACTTGATACAATTTATCTGAATTCATGAGAAAAATACAAGTTTCGTATGCGACATGGTACAGAAAGAGATATCCTTCTGAAATGAAACATCCAGTATTTCTATGAAGATTTCAATCATCAAGAATAATAGATAAAGACTTCTTATATAAAACATTATCATTTGTTAATTATTTACCTCTAAAATACAAGCTCTGTGAGGAAATTTGAGAATATTTATATACTAGTTATCATAAATTATCAAAAAACTCTTCTCAGCCTTATTTAAATGAAATTATCACTAATTTTGAAGAATTAGAGAATAAATTAAAGAAAAAGAATGATTAAAATAAAAAATCACTGTAATTTACAGTGATTTTTTTGTTTAAAAAATAAAATTTATTCTAAAAATTATTTAATATCAATAATTTCAACATCAAAAGTTAATGTTTTTCCAGAAAGTGCATGGTTGATATCTACTATAACATCTTCACCTTTTACTTCTTTTATTTTGAATACACCAAATTGAGTAGGAAGTTCTGTTCCAGCTTCTAATTTAATTCCAGCTTCTTCAAAGCTTGCTAAATCTTTTTTAGCCATAGTTTGAGTTTTAGCTTCATCATATTCACCGTATGCTTGAGTAGGTTCTAAAACAAGAGTTTTAGTTTCTCCTATTTTCATTCCTACTACACCAGCATCAAATCCTGGTATCATTTGTCCAGCACCTACTGTGAAATTTAGTGTTTCACCTCTATCATGTGAAGAATCAAATTTTGATCCATCTTCAAGTGTTCCAGTATAATGAACTGCAATAGTATCATCTTTAGAAATAGCTTTTGTTTTCTTTTCTTCAAGTGCTTTTGTGTCTTCTTGAGTTAGTTTTGCTATTTCAGCATCTAAATCAAAAGAATAATCTTTTAATGAACCATTTTTATATTCTTTAATATCTACTGAGATCATTTTAACTTCTTTTACTGGTTTATCAGAACCATCAGTTTTTACTTTGATTATTTTATCAACATTATCAATTCCATCTACTACTTGTCCAAATACTGCATGTTTATTATTTAAGAAACCATTATCAACTTGATTGATGAAAAATTGGCTTCCATTTGTATTTGGTCCTGCATTAGCCATTGAAAGAGAATATGGAATATTTTTTAAATCTGAATGGAATTCATCATCAAATTTTTCCCCATAAATAGACTCTCCTCACATACCGGTCCCAGTTGGGTCTCCACCTTGGATCATAAATGATTTAATAATTCTATGAAAAATTATACCATTATAGTAACCTTTTTGAGCTAATCCCATAAAGTTAAGAGTTGTTTTTGGAGCTTCTTTCGTAAATAATTTTACTGTCATTGTACCATTTGTAGTTTTAATTACTGCTGCAATATCTCAGTTTTCTAATTTAGCTGTTTGTTCGAAAGTCATTTTATATGTTTAATTTACAAAGTATTTAAGTTCTAGTTCAAAGTTTAGTTCTTTTCCTGCTAATGAATGATTTACATCAATAATTACTTCTGTTTCAGTAACATCTTTGATTATAAAGTTTCCACGTTCAGTAGGAAGTGTATTTCATTTTTCTAATTTAATTCCTGCATCAATAAATGTTTGTAATAATTCCTTCGGTACATTTTGAGTATTATTTTCATTATATTCTCAGTATGCATCTTTAGGGGCTAATTTTACAGTTTTTTTATCTCAAATTTTCATTCATTTTACCGCTTCACTAAAACCTGTAATGATTCATTGTTGATCTATAGTAAAATCAAAAGCTGTATCAGATTCAAAATTTCCATCTACTTGAGTTCCGTCATTCAGAGTAAGTCTATATTTTACACCGACTGTATCACCAGATTGAGCAGATTTATCTTTTAATGATTCTTGTTTTTCTTCAGTAATTTCTTTATTTTTTTGAATAGCATCTTGTTTTGCTTGTTCAATATCAGGGATTGTATATGCTTCTAGTTTTCAATCAACAGAAGTATATAATTTAATATCTTCAATTGTAACTGTCTCACTTGGATTTCCAGTCACTTGATTACCAGGTACGAGTGCAATTTTTTCTACTACATCCATTCATTTTATAACTGTACCAAATACAGCATGCTTAGATGATAGTGGTTGTTTATTATAATCTAGATTTGTATTATTTCATTGATTGATAAAAAATTGACTTCCATTTGTATTTGGACCTGAATTAGCCATTGATATTGTCCCAGGAACATTACTTAATGTTGGATCAAATTCATCATCAAAGCTTTTTCCATAGATTGATTCTCAACCCATACCAGTTCCAAGTGGGTCTCCTCCTTGAATCATAAACCCATTAATAATTCTATGAAAAGTCACACCATCATAATAATTATTTTGAGCATGAACTATAAAGTTTGTTACCGTTTTAGGAACTTTAGATAGATATAATTCTAAAGTAATATCACCATAATTTGTTTCCATTACAGCAACGATTTCTTCATTATTAGTACTTATATTTTTATCTATAACCTCTAAAGAATCTTTGTCTTGTATCATAGATTCTGAATTATCTTCTGTAAGCTCAGAAGTATTATTATTTTCTATATTTAATTCAACTTCTGTATTATCTTGAGAAGTTATTTTTTCATCATTATTCACAACTTTTCCACAACTTGTTAACAAAAGAGTAACAAGGAGTAATATTGATAAATTTTTCATAATTTATTTTTAAAAAATTAGTATTTAGAGTATAGGCTTTAAGCCTTTTTTTTCAACTTTATCTTTTTTTTCTCATAGGATTTCTTTCAAGAGAAAATTCATTTTATATAACATAAAAATTCATATTCATTTTTGAATTTTTTTACTGAAGCTCTTATTCTATAGAGCTTATTTACTTCAAATTTTACTTCATGATCGAGTTTTAAAAATCATTTTAGTTCATCGAGTGTAATATCTTCTGTAAAATCAATCTGGTAATTGATTCAAAGTTTTCTGATAGAAGTTATTTTATATTCTGGAGCTTTGAGTTTTATTTCTAATAAATCAAAGAAATTTTGTGTTTCTTGAGAAATATTAGGATTTATCTCTTTGAAATCAGATATGATATTTTCTAAATCTTCGAGTTCTTCGAGACTTTCTATTTCTCTATAAAAATTTATTTTATCGAGTTCTCAGTGAAATAAATTATTATCTATAAACGCAGATAGTTGCAGATCTATACTGGTATTAATATTTTTTCTTACGGAAGAAGTTTTTCCTTGTCAGTTCAGTTTTTTTAGTTCTTCAGGACCGGTCCTCTTTATTTCTTCTATTTTATTTTCAAGCATTTCAAGATAGAGATTTATTCATATTTCTGCTTGTTGACCACTTTGTTTTATACCAAGTATATCTCACCCTCATCTTATTTCTAAGTCTTTTATAGCTAATTCAAATCAAGCTCATAAGTGACTATAGTCTACAATTGTCTTTAACCTCTTTGCTGCATCATCTTTGATTTTGTCTCTATTAAATAGAAGGTAACAGTATCATTGAATATCTGATCTTCAAACCCTTCAACGCAGTTGATGTATTTGAGAGATTCAAAAATTATACGCATCATTTATAAATATAGTGTTCACATTTGAAAAATCTATTCAGTTTTCTATTACTGTAGTAGCTAGTAATATATCGTATTGTTTCTTTTTAAATGCTAGTATTCTTTTTTCTAATTGATCTCATGGAAGTTGACCATGAGCGATAATTATTTTTTTTCAAGGAAATATTTTTGCGAGACTATTTTTTTGAGTCTCTATTGTACTCACCTTATTGTGAATAAAGAAGAGTTGTCATCATCTTTGTAATTCTCTGGTTCCAGCTTCGTATATTACTTTATCATCATACTTGGAAACAACTGTTTCAATTGATTGTCTTCCAAAAGGTGCAGTAGTCAACATTGACATAGATTTTATACCATTTAAAGCCATATTGAGACTACGTGGTATTGGTGTAGCTGACAAAGCAAGCACATCTATATTTTGACGAATCGACTTTATTTTGTCTTTGTCTTTTACTCAAAATTTATGTTCTTCGTCTATAACTAATACTCATAGATCTTTGAACTCTACATCAGCAGAGAGGAGTTTATGTGTTCATACTATGAGATCTATTTTTCAATCTTTTAATTTTTGCAGTGTTGATTTAATATTTTTGGCAGTTTCAAAACGTGTGAGAACTCATATATTAAATGGAAAATCACTAAAACGTGATAATGATTTTTCATAATGTTCATATGCTAATACAACAAGTGGTGATATAAGAGCTGCTTGTTTTCCATTTGCTAATGCTTTAAATATAGCAGCAAAAGCTATCTCAGTTTTTCAGAATCATACGTCTCCAGATACAAGTCTATCCATAGGTTTATCAGATTCCATATCTGTGAATATTTCACGAATGATATTGATTTGGTCATCTGTGTATGTATATTCAAAACTATTAAAAAATTTTGTTTCTTCTTCTGGAATTGCTAAAAATTTATGTCATTTTTCCATAGCTCTTTGAGCATATGCTTCTAATAATTCATGAGCTATTTCTTCGACATTTTCATTTACTTTTTTTAGTTTTTTCTCCCATTCAGTAGTAGACAGTCATGTCAATTTAGGGTTTTCAACTCAGACATATTTATTTATTCTATTTACCTCTGTTATAGGAATAAATAATTTATCTTCATTTTTATAAAGTAGCTCAATGTATTCTTTTTTGACTATATTGTTTGGTCAGAGTTGTAGTTGTTTTTCTATGATTTGTTGGAATACTCAAATACCATGATCGACATGAACAATATAATCTCACGGTTTTATCTGCATGAGTAAATCGAGTTTTTTTCACATCTTTCTATTCACTCTTTTTTTCACAAATATACGTGAAATATTATCATCACATATATAAAAACTATTTACTGTTTGAAAACTCTTAAGGGTATTGAGCGTTGTTTCAATAATTTTTACATCATCAAAATTATTATATTCAATAAAGTTACTTAATGCTTTTGTGTTTTTAGTATAAACTGTTTTATTTGAGAATTGTTTATTTTCGAATAAATGTTTTAAATCATCTATAGTATCTAAAAATAAATCAGTAATTCATAAATTTATTTCATCTCTATCTGATTGAGAAAAATTATGAAAACTAATAATGTTACTTGATATTTTTTCTAATGTTTCATAATGTTGATAAAAATCTAAATTATCAAAAATATTTATAGAAGTCTCAAAATATTTTTTATTATCTTCTAATATATTTTTTTCTGATCAAAAAGAGTCTAATGTTATATTGTTTCAAATATAAAGGGTATCTTTTTTTTCTGTTTTATTTGATGTTAGATCTAGTATAAATATATCTTCTATAGTATCTCACCAGAATGTTACTTTATATGTATGAGAGGCTCAAATATTAGTGAAATTTAATGTATCTCATTGAACAAAGAATGTTCAACTATTTCCATGGTCAGAATGTTTATATCAAAAATCATGCAATTTTTTAGTTATAACATCGATTTGAACTTCTTGAGATGTTTTAAAACTGATAATATTTGCATTTATATCATAATCTCAGAAAGGAAGTTTATAATCAAATAGTTCTGTTGTTGTCAGATATTTTCATATGTTATTGTATGAAATATCTACTAATTGTGAAAAATAAGTGAGATTTTGAAAAGCTACTCATAAATAATCACTAATTTTTAAATGTTTAGTGATATTTTTTTCGTCTGATATTAAATACAAGACCGGTCCATTGTTTTTCTCTATAAATTCATTTATCAATAAATGTTTTGAAAAATTATTTCCTGAATTTATATAGTGATTGTTTACGTTAATTTTTTTCAAATCTATATATAACTAATTAAGTGCAAGAATTATATGAACAAATCAAAAAAACAAAAGTAAAATATCTTTACAAAAGCTATCTATCAAGTACACTCCTTGCAATTATTCCTTATAAATATTTATGAATTTATTTATAGATAGTATATCAACTCCTGCTTATATTTGTTTATTCGATCAAGATAGAAAGATTATCTCAGATTTATGTATAGAAGTAAAATGAAATGAGTCTTCTAAAATAATTCCTGAACTTACATGATTTTTAGAAAATAATGATCTAGAAGCTCATGATTTAGAGAATACAGTAGTTATTAATGGCCCATGAAGTTTTACCTGAGTAAGAACTACTGTTCTCATTACAAATACTTTGAATTATGTTATACAAAAACATATGACAGCAATAAGTTATTTTGATTTATTTAATAATTATCCAATTATTAAATCCTCATCTCGTAGAGATCATTTTGTAAAAAAAGTTCAAAATTGAGAAGTTGAAATTATCGAAAATTGAAAATTAGAAGAATTTTTAAATAAAAATGATATTACTAGAGTTTATGGAGAAACATGATATGATTTTGAAAATATTGAGATTCTTGAAAAAATAGATTATACTCGTATAATACAGAAGTTAGAACTCAAAAAAGATACAAAAATAGAACCTTTGTATATTAAAAAACCTAATATTTCTTAAATAACTTATATGTTACAAATAGAGGAATTAAAAAAAGAAGAGAAACTACTCTTAGAAATTAGAAGACATTGGATAGTTTATATTATGATAGGTATATATGCATTAGTATGAATAATAATATCTATTATGATGTTTGCTGTTTTTTGAGCAAGTTTCATAAATGTAATGTGAAATATAGTATTCTGGATGTTCTTTTCTATGTTTTTATATATAGAGTGGCTCAATCATGAACTAGATTTATATATTGTTACAAATAATAGAATTATCTGAGTAGAACAAATTTCATGGATGAATAGAACAACTCGTGAATATAATCTATGACAAGTACAAGAAGTAAGTTCAAAAACAAAAGGTATTTTAGCAAATATTTTTAATTATTGAACACTCTCTATTCAAACAGCTTGAGCAAATACAAATAATCTTGATATGGATTTTTGTCCAGATTCTATTAAACAAGCGAGAGTTGTACTAAATATTGTTGATGACTATAGAGATAATGAAAATAGACTTAAATCAGGAATGACTTGAGAAGCTCATCCACATAACCATAACCAAGAAGAAGAATGAAAGAACTAAACTTAGAAGATATTCTAAAAAACACAAGTGAATTGAAAGAAAAAAAAGTATGATATGTATCTATTATATGAAGACCAAATGCTGGTAAATCTACATTTGTAAATGCACTGATTTGAGAAAAAGTATCGATTACTACTGATGTACCTCAAACTACAAGAAATAAAATCCTTGCTATTTATAATGATGATGAATCTCAAATTATTTTCTTTGATACTCCAGGGATACATAAATCAACAAAAACATTTAATAATGAAATAAATAATCAAGCTATATCTTCATTAAAAGATGCAGAAATGATATTATATTTCATTGATTCTACACGTGAATGAGGAGATGAAGAAAAATATATAAAAGAAATAATAAACACAGTAAAAATTCCTGTAATTAAGATCTATACTAAATGTGATCTACCAGCTAGAATTAATATTCCTGAATCTGACTCAGTATTTAAAATATCATCAGTGAGTAAAGTAGGGTTTCAAGAACTATTAAACAGAATCAAAAAGAGTTTAGTTATGTGACCAACATTTTTTCCTGAAGATTATTATACAAAACAAAGTATGAATTTCCGTATTTCAGAAATTATTCGTGAAAAAGTTTTTCAAAATACAAGAGAAGAAATACCACATGCTACATTTATAGGTGTAGATGAAATAGAAGATGAAGAAACTATATTAAAAATAGTAGCATATGTTTATGCCGAAAGTGATTCTCAAAAGTATGTCCTAATATGAAAAAATGGATCACTAATCACTAAAATGTGAAAAGAAGCTCGTATAGAACTAGAAAAAATATTTTGAAAAAAAGTATTTTTAGCTCTCCGCGTGAAAGTAAAAAAGAACTGGAGAAAAGATGAAAATTTTGGTAAAAATTTATTAAAATAAAAAAAAGAACTCATATGAGTTCTTTTTTTTTATTTATCTAATTATTCTCAGATAAATTTTTGAATATCAGTTCCAACGTTTTGAGATTTCATGAATTCACCAGTTTCTAAGTTTACTAGAATATTAGTTGGAGTAGCAGATACACCAAATATTCTTGCACCATTATCTTTTACTGATTCATATGTTTGAATATGTTTATCTGATTCTAAACATGCATTTAATTCAGATTTATTAGCTCATAATTCAATTGCTTTTTCACTAAGAGTATCAACAGTTAATACACCATCAATAAATATGTTTTTTTCTAATGCATAGAATCCATCATCACCTAGTTGATCTGCAGCACATTCTATAACTTCAGCAGCAGGATAAGCAGCATCAAAGAAATGGAAATGTTTCGTTGCAAATTTTATTTTATCACCATAGTTTTCTAATACTTGATCATGAATACCTGATTTATGAAATTGAACACAAGCAGGACAAGCAAAGTTTGTATATTCAAACCAAGCATATTGGCTTTCTTTATTTCATTTATAATAATTTGTTTCTTGTTTTAGTGTAGCTAAATCATCTTCATTTAACATAATAAGTCAGTTTTCACTTCTTTTTGCAAATGGATCAAAATCAGCATTAACTTCTAGGTAAAATTCTCAATTACCAATTGGCATTAAATAATCATTTAATCCTGGATCAATAAAGTTAGTTGGAAAAATTATTAAAGGAAGAGCTGAAATATTATTTGTTTTTAAATAATCCTCAACTTCTGAATCAGAAAAATCTTTTTTATCAAAAGTAGCTGATTTTAAACCAGGAACTGATGATAATCTACTTAATAGATCTTCTGTATTACATGTAGTACATCTAACATCATCATATACTTTAACTCCTAAGCTAGCTACTTGATTTTGAGTCACTGTATTAGTTGTACCATTATTTATAGGAGTTACATTTTGTTTACTCAGCGTTTGACCTAGGTAAAATGCACCGATTGCAATGACTATTAGTAATACAATTATAACTGATAATAAAATTGTTGTATTGTTATTTTTATTACTATTGTGATGATCATGGTGATCATGATTATGTTCTTTATGACTCATAAAAAATTATGTAAAATATATAAAATAAGCGAACTTATATAGAAAAGTATAATAGTTAAATATAAAAGTAAATAATATTTTCTATTTTCTCTTGTAATATGCTGTATTTATTTACTCGTTAAACCTTAAATAATCCTAAAGATTACTCAATTAACATAGCGTCTCAGAATGAAAAGAATCTAAATTTATTATCTACAGCATATTTATATGATTTCTCTATGTGTTGTTTTCATGCAAAACTAGAAATTAACATAAGGAGTGTTGATTTTGGTAAGTGAAAATTAGTAAACATAGCATCTACAAATTTCCATTTATATCCTGGGTAAATAAATATTTGTGTATCAATTGATCAGCTAGATATTAGACCGGTCCTCTCGTCAGTAAAACTTTCAAGCACACGAATAGATGTTGTTCATACAGAGATTATTCTTTTTCATTCAGATTTATATTGATTTAATCTGTCAGCAACATCAGGAGCTATTTCTATATATTCGCTATGCATTTTATGAGTAGTCACATCATCTACTTCTACATTTTTAAATGTTCCAAGTCATACATGTAATAATACTTTTTCAAATTTTACTCACTTATTTTTTAATTTTTCAATAAGTTCAGGAGTAAAATGTAAGCCAGCAGTTGGAGCTGCTACAGATCCTGATATTTCATTAAATACCGTTTGATAACGATCAGAATTTTCTAGTTTTTCTTTGATATATGGAGGAAGAGGTATTTCTCAAAGTTTTTCAATAATTTCCATAAACTCTATACCTCATTTTGAAAACTCTACTATTCTTCCAGATTCAGAAGTCTCTTTAATCTCTCATGTCATTATGACCGGTCCATTTTTTTCTAGTTTAAATTCTATATGTTTTCATGGTTTGAGTTTTTTTCCAGGATACACTAAACAATCCCAAGTTATATCATCTATTTGTTTATGAAGAAATATTTCTACTTCTTTTTCTTCTCATTCAATATTTTTAATATATCAGTGTAGTCTAGCATTAATAACTTTCGTCTTATTAAGAACTAAAACATCATTTTCTCAAAGTTTATCTAAAATATCATAAAATTTGGCTTCTTGAATTTCTCAAGAATTTTTATTTAGATGTAATAAACGAGAATGATCTCTTGGCTCCACAGGAGTTTGAGCTATGAGTTCTTCAGGTAAGTGATAATCAAAATCAGATAGTTTCATGAATTTTTATAAATAAAAAATAATTTCCCTTATTTTAAGGGAAATTATTTTTTTGCAAGGGTGATTAACTATTTTGAAAACTAAATTTTTCAACTCAAAATATATTATGAAGTTGTTCTTTTACGTTTTTACTAAATATTTCATACTCTCTTATATCATTATTTTCATTTGAATATGCAATAAATTGATTTCACTCAATTGTAAAATTTAAATCTGACACATTAGTTGGTAGATTGTTTTCTAATATTATTTGAGATAAGAAGTTTTTTTGTTCATCAGAAAATTGTGATAAATATTTTTTTGTAGCATCTATATTAATTTTTCAATTTTCTTTATCTATACAATCATTATCAACTAATTCTTGCATTTCTTCACTTTGTTCCATCTGTAAATATTCTATAGTTCCTATGATAGCTAAACCAGCAGCAGTAGCAGCTAAAATTCTTTTATCTATATTAGCTATTTTTATATTTTTTGCTTTTGAAACGGTACTTTTAATTACTTGACCAATGCTGGGTGTTTTTAATTGTTTTAATGCTTCTATACTTCATCTCATTCATAAATTTGTTACATTTCTTCACGTGTTTATGATCTGAGAAGTAGCTTTTGCTACATCAGTGATTGGTTGAATTATAAATTTTCAAGTATTTAGTAATCATTTAGCATTTGGATTTTTCATAATAATTGTTCCAATTGCAATAGAATCATATGTAAATAATGCAGCTCATACTCAAGCTCAAAATGTACCAAACGTTGATATATTGTCTAGATTATTCCAATCGACTCATACTCATAAACATAAATTTATTGGTCCAATTAGACGAGTGATTTCTACTACTGTACTTCATAATTGGTCTAGAAATTCTTTATCTTCATGAGCATTCCAGCTTAAACCCAGGAGTCCAAGAGTAGCACTTGCTCATAAAGTTGAGCGAAGTAATTCTGGACTATCGGTAGCTAATTTTTTTAAATGATCCAGTTTTTTACTAGCTTGTTGTTTATTAAGTCATTCATATACAATACCGTCTACTTTACGAGATAGATCTGCTCATTCGAATGCAAGTCGAGTTTTTTGAATAAAATTAATATCTCAAGATGCAAGTTTTTGTTGTATTTCAGAAATAGCTTTTGATGCTTGTTGAAGTTCGATTAATTCTTTTGTTTCTCAAAATGTATATCATAATGCTTTAAAGTCATCTAGCCAACTTGTTGTTCAAATAATGTTAAACAATCGCTGTTTTGTAATGCTATTAAATCAGCTTCTGTTTTTTGTTTTTCTTGAATTTCAAGCTCGAAAACTTCAATAGAAAGAAAGTGCTGACTGGTGTATACCAACTGTACACCTGACCCCCAACCCCAAAGGCATGCTAGAAACCCTATCAATAAACGATGTCAGT
>JAYJMJ010275021.1:0-12378 GCA_036873875.1 Laminaria ephemera
GTGCTCTTCCGATCTCCCCCCCAATGGCAGCCTTGGTCGAATGAATGTTCGCCCCTTCCCCCCACCCTTGCCGGAGATCTATCGACAGCATTTGTTTTATCCCGTTTTGGGAATGAAGTCTCGTCTCGCCCCGCCCCCCTTTGAAAGGATATGGCGGGAGCTTACGTCCTATCGTTTTGAGGGATGCATTTTCACCCCCCCCCCCGCCCCGCCCCGCCCACGCGCAGGAGATGGGGTGTAGCGTCGATGGCTGGTTCGTTTCGAGGCACGCGTGCTACGATAGCGTTACTGTAGCACCATTTTTTTCTGACGTTCTTCAAGCGAAAAGTTCTCTACCTCACCCAACCACCGCCTTCAAAAAAGAAAAGTCCAACTCGATGAACGATACGATGGTCTAGCAAGGAATAAAACGAGTATTAATGTTTTAAAATCCAACTAAGCGGTGGTATTCAAGTGATGCTGGGTAACTCCTCAGTTTTCGAAGAGTCCCGCTGGTCAGGGATAAGTTGGCCAACCCGTGCTACCCCTACCGTCGTAGCACACGTCAAGCCCCTTGCGGAGGCGTGCTACAATAGGGGTGCGCCTGTTTTTTTCTTCATCTCCTCACTTGAGGAGCTCTACACCTAACCCAAAACGCGACTGCGATAATAATTGTACTCCTCACTTGATGAACAATCCCACGGCGTAGGTATATAACGAGAAACAATGTAAAACGCAATTGGTATTCTAATACTATTGGGCAGTTCCTCAGTTCACGAGCCTCGGACATGTTTAAGACAAAATGCGCTACCCTTACCGTAGCATTTGTCTGCGGGTAGGCCTTCCCTGCTCCCATTTCGACGGCCCCTGAGGAGGCATCGTAGCCTCGTAGGGTAAAGTTGTGGCAGTGGACTTTGAGGAGTTGTATCTTCGATTAATGTTCCAGTTCGAGAAATCGGTGTTTCCCCCAATGTTCAACAGTTCTGCCTATTTCACGGCTCGTCAAGGTGGGCTAGTGTTATGGTACTGCCCCGGAAAGCCTGTAAAGGTCTGGGATTCGGAATGCGACCCAAGAAGGCATATTGCTTGGTAGGCCTACACGTAGAGGGGACAGGGGTTATGGACGAGGCAAGAAGAGCATAGGGCAACTCGTAAGAGCTCGATATCAAGATCGTAGCGTGGCGAGAGGCAGCACAGCACACAAGGCGGACAAGGCGGATAGATAGTTCACAAGCTGTGTTGATTCTAAGGACGCGTGCTACGACACGGGTAGCACTCTTTGGCCAAAACTATTTCTGATTGACGGGGCTCCTCAACTGAGGAACTAGCCAACACCGTTGTGTTCTACAACAGCATTCGACTTCAAACCTAGGCCGTGGGACTGTTCACAAGGTTTGCAGTTTCATTTTTATCAACGTCATGTTTTGGGTGAGGCATTAAGCTCCTTAAGTGCGGATCCTCGAAAAAAACGTGCTACCCCTATCTTAGCATGCGTCTAAGGTATAGATCTCCATACAAAGATAGAATGACACTGAGGGGGTAAGCCAGCTCGCTTGGCGGTCTGGCACACCAGCGGAAGAGAAGCAGTACCGCGTACGAATACTACCCGCATATGCTGGCATGCTTGTGCGTACACATCTTGTTTACTCATTTACTTTCAAGCTCTGCTATGGGTTGTACTCAAGCATGTCCTTGCCGATGTACTATTATAAAAAATGGATAGACTATGTACTCAAACGTGTCCTTGCCGATATGTATTTTTGAAAAATGCATATTGATAGCCTTCGCCCTCACTGTCCCATCAAACAGTTGTCGCCATTCCCACCACAACTATTCCCGCGCTATGGCTTACCTGGTACATGGAACGAGGACTTGTCTGTCGCCCATTCTTCCCAGCAGTATCGTCCTTTCCACCACGACATATATCGGACCATTTGTACCCGAAACGGGTAACCGAGGCCAGTGCGATGGGGGCATGAATTATATCATGAGATGCGTTCTGTTTACCAAGGATGGTGGCATTCAAAATGTATACCCCTTCCTGCCACAAACGCATGATCAGCCAAGAACAGTGTACTTTACCGAAACCCGTGGGGTGTAAGCACATGCGCTATTCGTACAGACCTTGGAAAAATGCAACCCCACGACAAAAGAAAAGGCATCGCATGCACGACATTTACTAAAAATCAAGAATTGAACACGACAGACACTATAATACGCGCAACGGGCAGTCGTGAGCCCCATCTATCAGCGGAGAGTTTTGTTTCCGTCTCATCTTATATTTTCGCACTTTTTCCTCCAGCTCCCCCCCTTCTCGTAACTCAGATCTGGGGTCACAATGCAGGCATCCCCTCCCCCCCCCTCCCCACCACGGCGTGTAGCAGTGAAGCGGTATAACACAGCGAGTCCACTCTAAAGTCTAATTCGCTGGGATTCTCGGTCCAGGCCACCCTGCGACGCAAATATCCACTCCGTCGGTCATCTGGCATCGCCTTACTGACTCTCACGAAGTTTCAGCTCTTTTGGCGCCGCCTGCGTCTAGTTGTGTGAGTAGTTCGGCAGTGCGTGGACAATGTACTGTTCAAGAGAGATAACGCTGATCTTCAACGCCATACGCATATAACTTCACGCTTGCCGGTATCGTATCGAGGCATGCCCTGCCAAAGCACGGGACACTATTTCACGTTTAATTGTATCAAGATATTCGGTACCAAAGCATGCATGGAGAACTAGTTCATGCTTGCTTGTATCGTGATATGCCCTACCTAAACATGGAGCACTATTTCACGCTTGCCTGTATCGAGATATGCCTTACCAAAGTATTAAGCACTATTTCACTCATACCTGTATCGAGATAAGCCCTACTATAGCATGGAGCACTACTTCACGCTTGCTTGTATCGAGATACGCCCTACCGCAACGTGGAGCGGTGGAAAGGCAACACGCATGGTTGTTTCTATCGGTATTCCAGTCCGCGTCGCGCGTTCTGCACCCCTGGGCATTCTGCGTAGCACTTCAGGTCAAACGTCTGATCACACCTTGAGCGCTGCTCTAGATGACACCTTTAGTTCGCCTCTAGATAGTGCTGCTCTAAATGATGCCTGTGGCGCTGCTCTACATGACATCTTTAGTGCTGCCCTAGATAGTGCTACTGTAGACGACACCTTCAGTGCTGCTCTAGACGACACCTTCAGTGCTGCTCTAAACGACAGCTTCAGTGCTGCTCTAGACGACACCTTTACTGCTGCCGTAGATAGTGCGGCTCTAGCTGACACCTTTAGTTCTGCTCTACAGTAGATGACACCTTTCGTGGTGCTCAATAGCGGCGAGGACGTTTCGGCGCCAGTGGCTTGTCGTACTTGCGGGTTGTAGACCTGCCGTTCGGACCCTCCCTCTTCGGCCTGCATCGTCGGGCAGGGATTGTTCACGTGGAAAAGGGGGCAATGAGCGCAGGGGAGAAAAGGAAATAACTGTCAGAGATGCGCATTACATGACTGTTGTATGGGTAATTTGGGACGCCTTTCATCGGAACTTTATAATTACATGGGGGGCCCACGAAAGACCCACTATGGAAAACCCATGGGCCACCCATGGGTGACCCATGGGAAAGCACTAAAATTCATGGATCACCTATGGGAGAAATATGGATCTGCACTATCAAATCATGGGCGACCTATGGCCGATCCATGGCCAACCTATGGGGCGACTCAGGTTAGAGTGGCCCATGGATCAGCACTTTAAACCCGTGCGTGATCCATGGACGACCCATGGGCGATCATTGATCCACCACTACTCCCTCATGGGTGACCCACGGTCGACTCATGGAACGGCATTACATACCCATGGGTGACCCATTGGCGACCCATGGTCCAGCACGATACACCCGTGGGCGATCCATGAGAAAGCACTACCAACTCATGCGTGACTCATGGGTGACCCATGGGCACGCACTACAAACTCACGGGTGTTCCATAGGCGAACTATGGGCCGGCACTGTCAAGTCATGGGTAACACATCGGCGACCCATGAGCGACGCGTGGGCGACCCATTGGCGGCCCATGAGTGACCCATGGGCCAACGCTTAAAACCCGTGGGCGACCCATGAGTGACCCGTGGGCGACCCATGAGACAGCACTAAATATCCATGATTGATCCGTGGGCGACCCATGGGCCAACCATATATATACCCATGGGCGACGTACGGGCGACGCATGGGCCAGCACTACAAAGCCATGGGCAAGTCATGGGCGACCATGAGCCAGTAATCCGAATTCATGGGTGATCCATGGGCCAGCACTATCAAGTCATAGGTGACCCATGGGCGACCTATGAACGACCCGTGGGCGATACATGGGCGGCCCACGGGTGACCTACGGGCTAGTACCACAAACCCATGGGCGACCCATGGACGACCCATAAGCAAGCACTAAAAGCTCATGGGTGACACATGGGTGGCCAATGGGCCAGTACTACAAACTCATAGGTGACCCATGGGCCAGCACTATATACCCGTGGACGACCCATGGGCGACCCATGGCCATGGTTCGCCCAGAGATAGATCACCCATCACTTGATAGAACTAGCCCACGGGTCGCTCATGGGTCGCCCATGGGTTTACAGCGTTGGCCCATGGGTTGCCCATGGGTCGCCAGTGGGTCTATGGGTCGCCCATGGGTCACCCATGGGTATATAGCGGCTGTCCCATGGATCGCCCAAGGGTCGCCCATGGGTCACCCATGAATTTATAGTACTGGCCCATGGGTCACCCATGGGTCGCCTTTGGGTCATCCATGACTTGATAGAGCTGGCTCATGGGTCGACAATGTGTCTCCCATGGGGGTTTATAGTGCTGGCCCATGCGTCGTCAATGGCTCCATGGGTCGCGCATGGATCACCCATGGGTATAAAATGCTGGCCCTTGGATTGCTCATGGGTCACCCACGGGTCGCCCACGGATCTCTGTGCTGGCCCGTGGGTCGCCCATAGGTCGCCCATGGGTCGCCCATAGGTCACCCATGTATTGACAGTGCTGGCCCGTGGGTCACCCATGGGCCGCCCATGAGTTTACAGTGCTGGCATGGGTCGCCTATAAGTCGTCCGTGGGTCACCCATGGGCTTGTACCGCTTCCCCATGGGTCTCCCATGGGCCCATTGGGTCTGCCATGGGGTCGACCATGGTTGTACCATGTGTGACCCGTGGCAGTGCGCAAATTTGCACCGAGAAAAAATACATCAAATGTGCATCTCGGCAATGTACATTGTTTGTAATGTGTATGGGGTTTACAGTGCCGCCCGCGGATGACCCATAGGTCATCCACGGGTCACCCACATAGGACTCCCATAGGTCCCCCATGGGTTACCCATGCATGGGTACATAGTACTGTCTCATACATCGTTCAAGGGTCGCCTATACGTCATCCATAGGGAGCCCCATGGATATTTAGTGCATAGTGAAGTCCCATGTGTCGCCCCTGGGTCGCCCGTGGGTCACCCATGGGTTGCCCGCGGGTTTAAAGTGCTGGCCCATGTGAACCCATGAGTCGCCCATGCATCTCCCATATCTAGATAGTACTGGTCCCCGGGTCACCGACGGGTCGCCCATGCTTTTGCAGGACTGGCCAATGGGTCGCCCATGAGTTTGTATTAACCTCCACGGGTCGCCCATGGGTCGCTCATGGGTCGCCCACGGGCCACCCGTGGGTATAAAGTGTTTCTCCATGGGTCGCCCACGGATCACCTAAGCGGTTGTAGTGCTGGCCCATCGGTCGCCCATGGGTCACCCATGAGTCGTCCACGGGTTTTAAGTACTGGTCCGCGCGTCCCCCATGAGTCGCCCATGGGTCACCCATGTCTTGATAGTGCCGGCCCATGGGTCGCCCATGGGTCGCCCATAGGTCACCCATGATTTCCCAGTACTGGCTCATGGACAGTACATGGGTTTGTGGTAACGCTCATGGGTTGCCCATGGGTCACCCTTGGGTATATAGCGCTGTCGTATCGGTCGCCCATGGCTCACCAATGGGTCGCCCACGGATTAAAAGTGCTGGTCCATGGATCGCTCGTGGGTCGCTCATGGGTCGTGTGCCGGAATTATTTTAAAAGTATGCTACGGTGGCGAGTGCACCGAACATTTCTGAGTCTCCTCACTTGAGGAGGAGCTCTATTTCTCACCCAAAAAACTGGTGTAGAGAAAAAGTGTACGCAAAACCCGCTGAACAATCCCATGGTATAGTAGGCGTCCCCTGTGGAGTAGTGGATGAATATCATCCCTACTAAAGTCAACGATGCTGGTTCGAATCCTCCCGAGTGCATACTCGTGTTCGTAGGGACTTTTTCTTGCGTAAAAAATTACTAGCGGAAAGCGCGAGAGCGTGATTTAGCACAATTCGATGAAAATCGATGAGCATAAGGTAAAAGGCTGAAAAGTGGGAATGCTGAACCCTATGCGCGATAAAAATGAAGGCACGTACCGGGGGGGAGAAGGGAAAACATCTGTGACCACGGCTTGTCCAGAAGATCACTGAGGGAAAAACCTCTTACGAGTTGAGCTGGAAAGTAAAAAGTGACGATTAAAAAAGTGATAATAATAACAAAAACAACAACAACAACAACAACAACAACAACGACAACGACAACAACAACAACAACGACGACGACGACGACGACAACAACAACAACCACGACGACAACAACAACAACAACAACAAACAACGACGACGACGACGACGACAATAATAATATAATAATAATATAATAATAGCAATGAGGTTATTAACGAATGGTTTTGAAAAACACAAACGATACTCCAGCCGTATTGTGTAGTTCCTCGGTTGTGCAGCCCCGTCAGTCAGAAATGTTTTGACCAAAACGTAATACAGCACCCCTACAGCAGCATCCGTCTGACGCAGTGTACATGACCCCTACACAACTCACCTGGGCTTCTTTGCTGCCTCGGCAGTCACACTAGGTGGTCCGCTGTTCCTGTTCCTATCCGCTTGCTGCAGGTACAGAACCAAAACCGGACGACAGTGATAGATGTTAACGAGAGCATGCGTGCCTACGCGCCTACGTGACAAAGTTCTACTGTAGATATCGAGGTGTTTCGATCCCCGCCAGTAGGGGATGCAGCTACAGTAGTAAATTAAGCAGAACTTTCCACACACGTGCATTTAGGCCTGCATGAAAAAGCATCGCATACAGCCGTGAGGGAGGCGTCCTGAAATAAATGGGTCCAAGTACGCCAAGAAACAGTAGCCGGCGTATGATATGGTAGGGGTGCACCTACGTTTTCTGACGCTCCCCACTTGAGTAGCTCTACACTTCACCCAAAAACTGACTTTGAGAAAAAATGGATGCTTGAACCGATGAACAAACTCATGGCCTGGGTAAGTAAGGAATATCCTAATGTGTAAAAACGCAAATGGGATTATGTTTCCTAATTTCCTATTAGTCAGGGGTCTCGGCAGGTTTACCTGCTGGCGGACAGTAGCTGGGTAGAGGGGTCGGTTGCCGACAGAGAATAGTAGAAGTATCAATATATTAGCCGCGGTCCTCGAGCGCCCACGTAGCCAGCATCCAAAAATAGAAGACAAGAAGAACAAGCAGAAAGGAACAAAGAGTAAAGCAAAGGTGAAAGTCGCCGGGGAAAAGCATCCGCGGGAAAAGCCGCCGAACCCGGGTATATTCCGCTATGAATCTCCCACAACATTAGAGCCAATCTACCTTAGGATCTCCCTAATATTTTCAACCATTGTCATATCCGTACCACGCACCAAAGCACAATTAGCAGCCTCCCTGCGTTGTAAGTGGTACGGCATGACACCATAGTAGCCTTTCCTCAAGGTAAAACGAGTCAATGAATAATACAGTCAATCAATATCCTCCCTGCACTGTTGTGACAGAAAGAAAGATTGCAGTACCATATCTCCTGAAAGTCACTCCATAAACCAAGAATTACAATCCAGGAACAGCATCCAGAATCAATCTCCAAAACCTAAGATTCCAAACTCAAACTCCAAAATCCAAAAGAGGAAATCGAAAATCCGAAAAACCTAACATCAAACCAGCAATCAGCACTCAGTTGCCGTAACTAGAGGAGTTCAACCTCGGTAATCAAACGGACATCAACTGGTGAAATAGGTTTGAAACGAGTGTACTAGCACGGTAGTCCCAAAACTCACTATAGAATCAGACAACGGCCTCCCGGCTGGGTACACACCAAAAATCCATCACAAACTTCAAATGCTCAAATCCAAAACATAATAACGTCAAACTAGACAATGAAAAGCAGAAAAATCTCATTTCCGATAGTCCAAAATCAGTTGTCTGCCTCCACAAATTTCCATCAGTAATTTTTCAACTCTGAAATGCAGAAGAGTCTCATTTTCACCATTAAAAATCTTCCGACCAAAAGATCTGTTTCCAGTTCATGATACTCGAAATTCGAAATCACCCAGATCCAAACCGTGTTTTTAGGCCTCCTGGGTCATCAGCAAGCCCCTCGTCTCACGTCCGAGTCTATCAGCCACAAATGTGAAATTTCGAGAAAGAATGCCGTCCCCAGCATGGAAATATTTCTCGCCATCGTCAGCGGAAAAATCAACTCGTAAATCACGCTTGTAAAATCACGCTTATCGCAGATTTACACTGACAGAGTATTGTACAACTAACAAAGATGAAAATGTCACGTAACATTCCATCAAAATGCATTATTTCTGTCCAACCAGCCCCGATCTGGTATTTTCTATACCAGGATCTCAAAACGCGTTGGATTTACAAGACTCTTTGTTTGGAACAGAAACATGCGCTTCTGCAACTACGGACATGCATTCTTACTGTTACTCCAAACCCCCCATTGACTTGCAGACCTGGTCTTGTTTCACTGATCAGCTCCAGGGATCTCTCCTTCGGGTGTTAAGAGTCATAAAGACAGGCTGAACAAGTATTGGTGATCTGCAGACCTGGTCTTGGGGATTTCCCGCCGTTCTCTACGGAGAACATTTCATTGGTCACATTTGTGGAAATTCACGCCGTCCTCAGCGGAAAAAGCAGTATAGCTTTTCGTAAACCACATTTGTGAAATCGCGCGTCGACCTCGTCGCGGATATACTCAGAACTTCCTCACTGTGGCAGAATCTCTCAACGTCGTCGGCGGAGATGTGCACCAAAACTAAGATGAAAATTCTCCGGTCAAAGTACCACCATACAAATTCCTAGAAAAATGTCTACCAGGGTGCCACCCCAGCTCGTAAATAATGTTGTTCGACACAAGGTTGCTAAGGTTTCCGCAGGATTGATCGTTCATCATACCTACCTACTGTTCCTATTCACCGCAAAAACATCATTCGTATTTCTTACTCCCCCTCACCGCAAATTCTCCCCATAACGCTATCATGTTCCAGAGTTGACTCGGCGCCTATTTGAGGTCGGGATGACACAAATCCAAACCGTGTCTTCGTTTCAGAGTACCTATTAACCAGAGCGCAAATCCCTCGCTACACGTCACGAGGTTGTTAAGTTGAGGATCAAGTTATTCCGCATATTCCTGCCGGAAGAGCGACACCTGGTACCATAGTGCTTCAGGAGTTTTAATCCATGCTGCTACTTGATAAGGTACAGTGATTAAGAAGTAGCGATCCTCTGAACAGTTTGGTAACTTGATTTCACGTATATTTTCAATACAGTGTCTGGTAAACTCACAAAATAAACGTAGTGGTATTGGTCATTTCGTCTGCACTAAACACTACTCATGTAAGACGTACACAAAACGTTGAGCACCTCTGGACTACAAGGATATCCAACCTTACGCAATTGCTCGTATACTACGTACACAAAACGTTGAGCATCTCTGGACTACAAGAGCATCCAACCTCCCCCCGTGATCAATGGAGTTTGCACGCATTAACAACGTACAGCAACCGCTATTGAGGGGGGGGGAGGGGGGGCGTACTCATTTGTTGCTTGCCTTAGTCATTTGACCATTGACCACGCACGCCTTTCGAGACGGAGCTATTAATGGGGGGAGGGGGGGCTAGCGTGCGGCGGGGCTTGGTGGAACAGTACGCGGCCTATACTCTCCCGCGCCGCCATCAAAGACAGCAGTCCATGCAGGAAAAGGCTGGATAATATGGTGGTTGAGATGGTGATATATAGTATGGTGGTTGTGGCTGAAAGGAGGAGAGAGGTGGAGAGAGGAAAGTGCGAAGAGGTGGAGCCTACCAATGGCGAGCCGCAGCAGCTGGGGCGTACGAGGGAGCAGACCGCGCGCAATCAGGGGCGCATGAAGCATGGGCTGCTGTCTTTGATGGCGGCGCGGAAGAGTATAGGCCACGAACTGTTCCACCAAGCCCCGCCGCACGCTAACCCCCCCCCCTCCAATAACAGCGGTTGCTGTACGTTGTTATTGCGTACAAAATTCATTGATCACGGGGGGAGGTTGGATGCTCTTGTAGTCCGGAGATACTCAACGTTTTGTGTACGTAGTATACGAGCAATTGAGTAAGGTTGGATACCCTTGTAGCCCAGAGATGCTCAACATCACTCGTGTAAGACGTACACAAAACGTTGAGCACCTCTGGACTACAAGGGTACCTAACCTTACTCAATTGCTCGTATACTACGTTCACCAAACGTTGAGCATCTCTGGACTACAAGAGTATCCAACCTCCCCCCGTGATCAATGGATTTTGTACACAATAACAACGTACAGCAACCGCAATTAATGGGGGGGCGGGGTTAGCGTGCGGCGGGGTTTGGTAGAACAGTACGTGGCCTATACTCTCCCGCGCTGCCATCAAAGACAGCAGTCCATGCCGCATGCGCCCCTGATTGCGCGCGGTCTGCCCCGTCGTACGCCCCAGCTGTTGCGGCTCGCTATTGCCAGTCTCAACTCTTCGCGCTTTCCTCTATCCACCTATCTCTTCCCTTCAGCCACAACCACCATACCAGATCTCACCACCTCAACCACCATATCATCCAGCCCTTTTCCTTCCAATATCCTATCATCAGGCAAAAAGATATTGTCCGTTTCTACCATCTGCTGAGGCTGCTGCTTCCGCTGCTGCTGCTGCGGTGCAGTGCTCTCCGCCTCAGTACCAAGTGGGGCTACGAGCTCAGGCTCAAGTCTGGCCACGCTCGCGCCCTTCCCTTGCATCTGGGCTACAGGCTGCGGTTCCTCCCGCATCTCCTCCTGCTGAAAGAGTCCTCGCAGATCGTGTAGAATATTAGTACTTTAGAATAGTGGGTCGTGTGTGCTCGAGTCGATTTTCGATTTGGCAGATCTCCTCGAATTACACCGCTACTTCGTGGTATCGGCCAGGCTCAATGGCCTCTTCGAGTTTACCCAACCTTGCGGTCAGTAATCGTAGCTCCACCAACTTCACCCGGTAGGACCACTCCGCACTCTCCGTCATGTCCACCAACTGCTCCCGAAGCGCAGCTGAGGACTCGCCGCCAGCTACCGATGCTCCAACCGGTGCTCCAACCTCGCCGTCCTGACTATTCGGCATGGTTCAGGTCGGTATCACCAGCTCTCTGCCTTCTCTGGGAGTGTCCCTTTCGAACAGCGCCTAAAGCTCCATTCAGGCCCAACGTACTAGGCGATATATCGTTATATCGTGTTTCCTAATGGTGAAGGAGTATCAATAGGTTTATCTGCTGCTCGGACTGAAGCTGGGTTGGTGGAGGTCCCGGGGGATGGATAGATAAAATGCGTGCCGGTATATATTATCCGCGCTCCTCGAGCGCCCGCGTAGCCATCATCCAAATATAGAAAACAAGAAGAACAAGTAGAAAGGAAGAAAGTGTAAAGCAAAGGTGAAAGTCACCGGGGAAAAGCATCCCCGGGAAAAGCCGCCGAACCCGGGGATATTCCGTAATGAATCTCCAACATTAGAGCCAATCTACTATAGGAACTCCCTAATATCTTCGACCATTGTCATATCCGTACCACGCACCAAAGCACAATCAACAGTGTGTTCTTCACATTAAACTGATCGTTCCAACCTGAAAACGTTTTTTGGTGGGAATTTCGGTAGGACGTGATGATGACAGGTATATGCTCTACTGCACAGCAAAAGTGCTAAATGCTGTATAACGTCATACGATAGTGACCCCCCCCCATTAATACCCCCTGCGGGGTTGGTGTCGTTTGGCAACGACGCTGTAAAACGTCTCTCACTACGTGAGCTAGACCATCAGGGTACCGTCTTTTTTTTTCTCGTTTTTATGTTTTGGCGGTACCCAAGATGGTGGTCGAGTTGGATCATATTGTGCGGAGTGGAGAACCTTAACTCCGTGCAATGGGGATGATTTCACGTAGTATATGGTAAGACACCCACGAGGCAGTTACATAGTATCCCCATTGCTGTCTCTGGAAGTGGCCACACCAGAAAACAAATA
>JAYJMJ010275037.1:0-12375 GCA_036873875.1 Laminaria ephemera
CCAACCGCAATGAATACGAGGGCGGAACATATGCAAGCCAGTACACCAGAATATATCTGCGAGGAAGAAAAGAATAATAAGACAGAAGAAAAAACAAAAAAGGAGAAAATAATCAAGTAAGAAAAAAGGAAAGAAAGTAAGAAGTAGTACGAATTGTAGCCAACCATCAACAGCAAAGCAAGCTACAAACCGAAAACAACGGTGGATGCCAAACACCAAAACCCAAAAAAGCTGGCAAACGTCACTGTCACCTCCCCCGCATTGCTAAAAGGCACGCTGCATTGCCAACCTTGCGGAAGGTGTGGCCATCCCCTCGCAATGCACAAAAAGACACGCCGTCATCCAATTTTGCGGTAGGTCAAGTCGCCCCCTCGCATTGCAAAAAATCACGCCGTCGCCCGCTTTAACAAAGGTCAGGTCGCCCCCTCTTACTGCACAAAACCACGTTGCGATAGGTCAGGTCACCTCGCATTGCACAAGGCCACATTATCGCCACGTTGCGAAACGTCAGGACACATACTACGGTAGGTACGCCATTTTTTTTTCTGAGGCGCCTAGCTCACTTGAGGAGCTCTATACATATACCTCACCCAAAGAACGACGCGTATTACGATAGAGGCAGCACTTTTTGGATTTTTTGTTTTTCTGAATGACGACGCTCCTTAATAACCCAAAACAGCCGGAATGTCGTTTCTTTTCTTCAAATCTGTGAATGATTTGTATACCTTAGGCCATGGGTTGGGTTCATCGGGTCGCACTATCAGCTTACTCAAAATACGTTTTTGGATGAGGTATAGAGGTCCTCAAGCGAGGGGTCCTCAGAAAAAAAAGAAAGGGTGCACCTCTACCGTTGCATGCGTCGAACTGGTTTTGGGAAAATTGAAAAGAGCAAAACCCGATCAACATCCCCATATGTTGGATTGATTGCATTCTCAACCTGATGACCAAGGTAACCCCGTGCACGAGGTGTCTTCTCACCATAGCCTAGGCATACAACGAAAATTTCAGCAATTAAAAAAAAGAAGAAATTCCAACGATTTTGGGTTAAGGAGCCCCGTCATTCAGAAAAAATTTCAGCCAAAAAAGTGTTACCTCTATCGTAGCACGCGTCTCAGGTCACCCCCTCGATATTCCACAAAGCCACGTTGTAGCCCACTATGCGGAAGGTCAGGTCATCCCCTTGCATCGCAAAACGTCACGCCATCGCCCGCTTTGCGAAACGTCAGGCCACCCCCTCGCATTCCACAAAGCCAGGTTGTCGCCCACGTTGCGTAAAGGTCAGGTCACTCCATCGCACAGCACAAAGACACGCCGTCGCTCGCTTTGCGAAAGGCTAGGTCTCCCCCTCGCATTCCACAACGTCACGCCGTCGTCGCCCGCCGCTTTGCAAAAGGTCAGGGTCACCCCCTCGCGTTCCACAAAGTCACGCCGTCGCCCGCCGCTTTGCAAAAGGTCAGGTCACCCCCTCGCGTTCCACAAAGTCAGGTCATCTCCCCTTGCATACCGCAAAGACACGCTGTCGCCCACGTTGCGAAGGGTCAGATCACCCCGTCGCATTCGACGCGTGCTGCAATAGAGGTAGCGCCTTTTTGGCGTTTTTGTTTCTGAATGACGGGGCTCCTTAACCCAAAATCGTTGGGATGTCCTTCTTGTTTTGCAATCTGAATTTTTTGTATACCTAGGGTCATGGGCTTGTTCATCGGAATGCGATTTTTTTATTTACACCAAATCAGTTTGTGGGTGACGTTTCGAGCTCCTCAAGCAACGAGACTCAGAACAAAAGCTGGTGCACCTCTATCAAAGCATGTGTCATTCCACAAAAAAGCCACGTTGTCGCCCACATCGCGAAAGGTCAGGTCACCCCCCTCGCATTCCACAAGACCACGTTGTCGCCCACGTTGCGGAAGGTCAGGTCACCCCCTCGTATTCCACAAGCCATGGTGTCGTCCACTTCGCGAAAGGCCAGGCCACCCCCTCGCATTGCACAATGTCGGCGTAACCGCAGCTTGAACGGCAAAAAACAAAAACAACGTGGGCACCTTGCCATTTCCGTTCAAAGGGGGGGACGGTGCCTGTAGACGCGTGCTACGATAGAGGTAGCACGTTTTGCCATTTTGTTTTTTTTTTTGCTGAAATGACGGAGCTCCTTAACCCAAATTCGTCGGAATGTCACTCTTTTTTTTTTGCAATATGAATACCTTTTATACCTAGGCCATGGGTTTTGGTCATCGGGTTTTTTTTCACGTTTCGTTTACTCGAAAAATCCGTTTTTTGGGGGGTGAGGTATGGAGCTCCTCAAGCGAAGAGCCTCATAAAAAAAAAAGGGGGTGCACCTCTACCTACAGCCAAGACACACGCTACGGTAGAGGTGTACCCTATTTTTTTGTTTGAAAGGCTCCTCATTTGAGGAGCTCTACACTTCTCACCCACACACAAGAGATGGCAACAAAAAAACAAAAAAACTGAACGTGCAACATCGATGAACAATCCCATGGCCTAGGTATATACAACGAATAATATTCCAAAACAAGAACGACATTCCGACGGTATTGGGTTAAGGAGTCCCGTCATTCAGAAATATTTTTTAGCTAAAAAAGTGCTACCCTTGACGCAGCACGCGTCCCGGCCCTTCAGGAGATGCGTGCTACGATAGAGGTAGCATTTTTTGCCTTTTTTTTTTTTGCTGAAATGACGGGGCTCCTTAACCCAAATTCGTCGGAATGTGTCACTCTTTTTTTTTTTGCAATATGAATACTTTTTATACCTAGGCCATTGGATTTGGTCATCGGGTTTTTTTTCACGTTTCGTTTACTCGAAAAATCCGTTTTTTGGGGGTGAGGTATAATAGAGCTCCTCAAGCGAAGAGCCTCATAAAAAAAAGAAAGGGTGCACCTCTACCTATAGCCAAGACACACGCTACGGTAGAGGTGCATCCTATTTTTTTTTTTGAAAGGCTCCTCATTTGAGGAGCTCTACACCTCTCACCCATACACAAGAGTTGGCAACAAAAAAAAAAAAACTGAACGTGCAACATCGATGAACAATCCCATGGCCTAAGTATATATAACGAATAGTATTCCTAAACAAGAACGACATGCCGACGGTATTGGGTTAAGGAGTCCCGTCATTCAGAAAGATTTTCATCTAGAAAATAGTGCTACCCTTGACGCAGCACGCGTCCCGGCCCTTCAGGAGACACGCGCTGCGATAGAGGTGCGCCAATTCTTTTTTCTGAGGCTCCTCGGTTGAGGAGATCACCCCGGGTCGCAGCCAGTGGTGGGAAGCGAAAAAAAACAAGCAAAAAGGAAAGTCCAAAGACAAGTAACCCAATGAAGCTAACCATAATATACGTTCACTTAACTTACATTGATTGGCATCGATTGTTATTGTTGTTGTGTTTCGCCATCCTCTAATGTGCAGCATGAGCTTCGATGTCGATCACTCCTGAACATTCCCGGGAAGTAGATGAAAATCAAGGGAAACCCATCACAGAACAGGAACCCCCGTGCACAAACTCTATCTCCCCTTCCGACGATGTGCGGTGCACAATTCATGTTCAAATATCGAACGAAGCTGACACAATTGATTGACTTCATCCTCCTGCCTCCAAACCTATAATCGATCTACTCTTCTTCTTCCTGTCATGACAAAGTTGTTATTTCGGGGGTTTTTTGCGGAGCTGTTTTTGTTGCGGGAAAACGGCGGAGAAACCTCTTCCGTTAGGTGGTGCAGTAGTTCATCTACTCGCGGCTTAACGTGTCTGGGACCCAGGTATAGCGACCAACAAAACGACAGGTGGCGCGGTCTTTTATCGCATTAACCCTTCAGGAAGATCGTGAACAATGTTTTGGGGTTTTCCCTTGGCTTTCCTCTACTTTCTATATAGGAGTGTTTATGATTGATCGACGTCGAAGCTCATGCTGCATGAACAATGTTGGACGGCAAACATGACAATAATACTGTTGATGAGAAATAGGATAGATTGTAGCTAAACATATGAAAAGATGTGGGGAAGGGAAATTGGGAAATGGTTGGCAGGGAGTTATAGGAGAGATGCTCCTGCTTTACGGAAGGATATTCGATTTATATCGGAACGGCATCTACGCTTCATTGTCGGAGGGCAAAAGTAATAATAATCTGAATAATAATAACAACCAAATAATAACAATAATAACAACAACAAACAACAACAACAACAACAACAACAACAACAACAACAACAACAACAACAACAACAACAACAACAACAACAACAACAATAATAATAATAATAATAATAATAATAATAGTAACACAAGTATCGTCGTGCAGCGCACGTGTCGTACACCTCCTTTTGTTGCAGGTTGGACACATCCCCAACAGTTTTTTTATTTTTTTTATACCCCAGCAGCTCGGGCTGTTCGCTGTTCGTGTGGGCGAGACGCACGCTACGGTAGAGGTGCACCATTTTCTTTCTGAGGCCCCTCGCTTGAGGACCCCTATACCTCACCCACAAACCGTTTTGGGAAAAAAATAAAACAATCGCTACCCGATGAACAATCCCATGACCTATTAATAGGTATACAACGAAAATTATTGCAGAAAAAAAAAACAGTGAAACTTCCAACGATTTTGGGTTAAGGAGCCCCGTCATTCAGAAAGTATTCCTTTTTTTCGACTCGTTTTCCCTCTCAACTTCGAAGAGGGTTAATGACGGCGCCATCTGTATGTACAAAACCAAACAGTTGTCGTCGTCTGTCAATCAACACGTCTTACTTGGGTTAGTGTGGCTTCGCGGATGTGCCGCCCCGGGGCGTTCCGGCCCAGGACTTCGAGGTGGGTTTCGGGGGTTGGACCCACACAAGGGGAATCGCGCCGTCTCGCGCCGCGTGGGTCCGCGCTTGTCGCGGCGCGGGGACGGTAAGCGCAGGGCCAATTGCGGAGCAATTTCGTTTTCTCTTTTACGATATAAAAAATTTGCCTTTTGGGGTCCCACGCAAAGCGGCCGACAAAACGACAAGCAAGGTGTAATACCACCCGTGTCAAGCGTTCTTGTTTTTGATCGTCACTTTTACGTTCGAGATCCCAGAAAAACAGATTTCGAACACACGATTTGGGAGCGTGAACGAGAAAACACCGTTCTCGCAGGGACTTTGGCCAAATTCACGCAAAACGCGGCGATGAAACGCCACCTTTCGAACACTGGCAACAAGCTTTTAGCCGAAGCCAGCCCTTTCAACCCTGTATGGGGCATTGGCCTCCGGGCGGACGACCCCGACACTCATGAGAAGGGCAGCCGCGCGTGTTGTCGGAGAAAGTAAACCACTCCGTAGGGGAGGCTCGTCGGTCGAGAAACTACCACTAAAAGCGCAAACTTCATCGCAGTGAGCAAGCGGCCAGTGCGAGTATGACGTGGACGTGTCCCAGGGATCGGATGAATCAGTGGCAGCATGTGACACATTCATAATGATAGGACTGTGTTGCGAGCCCGTCGCCCAAGCAGATGTCTGCGAGGGTGCGTGTGCTTGCCCGCGGTCTTGGGCGGCGGGAAGGGCCCCCAACGGGGCGGACACACGCCCCCCCGATGCCGTAGCAGGCGGGAAAAATATTTTGCGCCATTGATGGCAGGAGTCTTAATATTTGCGAGGGCACCGAGGGCCAACCACATCGCATCTATCGACCCAAAAGGAAGAGGACAAGTTGCCAGCTCGCCGAGGAACAGACTAAGCATGAGCTGGGGAAACTGCTCGTTTACGCTCAGACGGGCTATCTCTAGTGCCAGCCCTACCCCCGGCACCAACGCGCGCTCACTGCCAGTCACCCCCGAAACTACCATCCGGGAAGCACGATAGTAAGCCGAATTCGGCGTACCGTTCGGTACACCAAAATTTTGCAACTCACTAAGAGCAGACGCCGCATCCCCGTGGTCGAATTGCCGGCTCAGCAGTTGCAGAAGCAGGTCGAAATCCGCCGGCCCTGAATCTCCCCGGTCGAGAGCTCGTGCGACCTGACCAATAATATCATCAATGACGGTGGTGAGGGTGGGGGTGGACGGTTCGTCAAGGGGGGTTGCACGTACAAACGTTTTCCGAAGGGGGCGTTCCCAGCCGCGGACCCAAACCACGGTTTTCAGACCGTCTGCGCAGCAAAGTTTGTCGCCAATCATCAGAATGCCTGTTAGAGCTTGTTTGACCGAGCTGATAAGTTGCTGAGCGGCGAGTGCTTGGTTGTCATTCTAGGGGGGCAAAGTGGTGATACGCTCCATTTTGCGCGTGTCGATATTAACGCAGTTGTGAACGACCGCGGCAATGTGGTCGGCTTCGACCTTGGATTCGGCCGCATCTACGGAGGCCTGGCGCGCGCGGGCGAGAGCGGAAGACAACGGCTGTGCGCGGTCATCGGTAGTCGTTAAAGTTGCCAGCCTCGCCGAGGTTGAGGCGACGTCAAGCAATGAGGGTACTTGCCTTTTCTTGGAGTAGACCGGCTTGATGTCTTCCTCCGTGTCCTCCCTCCCGGAAGAGTCGAAGGGTGCGTCCGAGCTGGAGCTGTTGTCGCTCGGGGCACGTCCCCCAGAGTGCCGGTGGCCCGAATTTCCTCCGGAAGAGCGGCTGTTCCCTCCTCCTTTGCCGCGGTGTGTCGAACCAGCGCGCCGTCCGTTGCCGCCGCCGTTGCCGCCACCGCCGCTGCTATGGCCCGAGCCACCCCCGCGGTTGTTGTAGCCAGAGCCACCACCGCGGTCGCCGCGACGGTCGCGGCCATCGCCGCCGCCACGACGGTCGCTACCATCGCCGCTGCCACCGCCACCGCGGCCGCGGGAGCGGTTCTTGGCGATGTGCTCCAGTCGGTCGGCGTACTCCGCCGGGGTCGGTCAGTGCACGACCGTTGTCGTCGACGCATGTGCGCGTCGGAGAGCGTCGCATAGGGCGTCTACGACGCCCGACAATTCTTGCGAAAAATAGTTGGCGGAGCCGGTCCGCTCCGTCGCTTGGCGGACCGATAGCAGCGGCTCCGGCAGGCGTTGGAGCATGCTCGTTGCTGCGTCGACAACCAATGCCGCCAGTTCGTCGCCGAACAGTCCGGACCGCGGAGCGTCCGCCATGCACTGCACACTTCCGTGCATGAAGGATTCTTTCTTCGGTATGACGTACCCGCCGTCGGTCCCGTTGGACTCAGCGGGCATAGCCCCCGCGGCCGATGCGGCAGGGGCGCCGAAAAACAATGGAGCGGTCGCAGCGGCAGGGTGAGCCCCAGCTGCCGTGGGAGGAGCTCCCGCGGTGATAGCGGGGGGGGCGCCTAAATAATGAAGAGACGCAGAGTGATCCGCGGCCACAGCGGCGATGTGCGCGCCAGCGTCCGTAGTAGGGGCTCCTACAGTGGGAGGAGCGCCCGAAAAATATACCGCCCTAGCTGCCGTGGGGGGGGCTCCCGCGGCAGCGGTGGTAGAAGCGCACGGAAAATTCGGGTCAACCGCGGCCGTAGCGGCGGGGTGGTTCCCAGCTATCCCCGCGGCCGTAACGGCGGGGGGGTTCCCAGCGGGTCCCGCGGCCGTAGCGGCGGGGTGGTACCGAGCGGCTCCCGCGGCCGTAGCGGCGGGGTGGGTCCCAGCGACCCCCGCGGCCATAGCGGCGGGGTGGGTCCCAGGGGAGGCTCCCGCGGCCGAAGCGACAGGGGCACTCCCATCCTGGCTGAGGGCGTCGTCGACGCGCGCCGCGTGTTCCTTGGCGAGGGCGAAAGCCGCCGTCGCCCTCTCCCTGGCCGCGGTCGCAGCCGCCTCCTCCTGTTGCCTCTCCTCCTCCTCCTGTTGCCAGATCAGAAGAAATTTGCGCTTTGCCTCAGCAGCGCTGTGGCCGCGGCTCCCTACCGCCGCGCAGGAAGAATTTGCCTCCTGGAGGGCTTCCGCGGCGGCCTGGACCCTCTGCTTGGAGTGGCTATTTTCTTGCTCGCGCTGGAGGGAGGCCTCCCGAGCAGCGTCGGTGTGCACCGCATGCTTGAGGGCCTGCAACCCACTATGGAGCCCAAGGCAGATGCGGGCTTCCTCAGTCAAGGAGGACCAGATCACCTCGGACATCACTCCTTGGAAGAGGAGCGGGCGTTCCGGGGCGGCCGGGCGATCAGGCTGGGACGACTGGGTCGAAACCCCTCCGCGGTCTCCAGGGCCCGGTTCAGAAGACGCCGTCTCCTCGAACTGCAGCGGCTGGGGTGGGGTGCTCGGCTTGTCGTGGTGGGACGCGGCGCTGTCGGCCTCCCCGTGAGGGGGAGACGGGGCATCCTCCTCCTCGTCCGACTGGTGTCGGAAGCGACGGCGCCATCATCACTTTTACGTTCGAGCTCAACTCACTAGAATTGTTTACCCTCAGCGACCTTCTGGACAAAGCCGTTGTCACAGGTGTCTTCCCTTCCCCCCCCCTGGTGCGTGCGTTTTATTTGCATCGGGCGTAGGGTTCAGCATTCCCATTGCTGGTCGATTCTCATCGCGAGTAACGTCATTCAGCGCGCGTGCGGTATAACTTATTTGGACAATAAGGGTCGTTTCTATCGAACGCAAAAAAAGACACGATTTCTGACACAAAAAAAAGACGATTCGTGACATGTTGAAATTCTGAAATGTCCCGTTTAAAAGAAAAACAATCACTGTTTTTTTGTCACAAATCCTGACATCATGTTTTAAGGATATTTTTCAAAACGTTTCAAAATCAGGATTCATGACAAACATCAAGATTCGCGGAAATGTCACGTTTTGTTTTGTCACGATTCCAGACATTTTTTTTATGTTCGTTAGGAACGACCCTAAATAAATGTGCCATCTCATTGCCTTAACCCAGCAGCCCGGGCTACCTACCTCGTGTGAGCGATTCTTGTTTTCTCACCTTTCCCCTCCACCTAACGAAACAAAACTATGTCACGAAATCACGACAAAAAACTTTCCAGGTATGTGTATTTTCGCGAATTGTGATATTTGTCAGGAGTAGTGACATCGAAAAAAAAATGAAATTTTCCGTAAAAACTGATATCACGATCGATTCGTGACAAAAAAAAAACGTGTTTTTGTTTTGTCGGAAAACGTGACACAACGCCAATTAGTTTTGGTGAAGTTCGAAAACGTGTTTTTTTTTGTCGGAAAACGTGACACAACGCCAATTGGTTTTGGTAAAGTTCACGAAAATCGTGATTTTTTTTTCACGAATAATGGGTAATGTTTTGCGCTCTCTAGGAACGACCCTAAAGTCCGAAAAGGGTTCGTAATTACTACCTGCTACCGGCCTAAAAATGTGAAAGCTCCCCCCGTTTACCAGGAAAAATGAAAAATCGTCAGAAGCATTCCGCTGTCCACTCCGCCGCGAGAAAGTAGCGATTCTGCTGCTGCTGCTACTGCTGCTGCCGGAGAAGGTACAACGCAACAACAACCAAACACGCAACGTTTGCGGCTCGACCTGCGAAAAACAGTTTCAGAAAGGCCGGAGGTCGGAGGTCGAAGTAACTTCCCCGCTTCCGGCCTAAAATTGTGACTCCCCCCTCCCGTTTTACCAGGAAACTTCGTGTCATGGTCACTCCGCTCTCCGTTCCGTCTCGAGAAAGCGACGAAACTGCTGCTGCTGCCGGAGAAAGTACAAAACAACAACAGCCAAGCACTCAATTTCGTGGCCAGACCAGTGATCAGAAGGGCCGGGGGGCGTCTCAAAAGGATAAATTACCGCCCGCTTCTGGTCTAAAATTGTGACCCCCCCCCCCGTTTACCAGGAGCTTCGTATTACTATCATTTCGCTCTCCGCTCCGCCACGAGAAAGAGCCGAAGCTGCTGCTGCTGCTGCTGCTGCTACCAGAGAAAGTAAGCACAACAACAACCAAGCACTCAACTTCGCGGCCAGACCTGTGATCAGAACAGTCGGAGGCCGTCTCAAAGGAGCAAATTACCGCCCGCTTCCGGCCTAAAATTGTGACCCCCCCACCGTTTACTAGGAACTTCGTGTCATTATCATTTCGCTCTCCGCTCTGCCACGAGAAAGCGCCGAAGTTGCTTCCGGAGGAAATGAAACACGAAAACAACAACCAAACACGCAACGTTTGCGGCCAGATCTGAAAAAAAAGCAGTTTCAGAAGGGTCAGAGGCCGTCTCAAATGGGTAAATTACCGCTCGTTTCCGGCCAAACATTGTGACCCTCCCCCTCCCTTTTAGCAGAAACCTCGTGTCATAATCATTCCGCTTGCTTCTGGCCTATAATTGTGACCCCCCCCTCTCCCTTGTACTAAGTGACTTAGTGCCATAATCATTCCGCCCTCCACTCCGCCACGAGAAAGCGCCGAAGCTGCTGCTGCCGGAGAAAATACAACAACCAAACACACAACTTTTGAGGCTAGACCTCACGCAAGTTCGCGGTCAGACCTGTGAAAATAAGTTTCAGAAGGGTCGGAGGCCGTCTCAGAAGGGAAAAATTAGTCCCCGCTTGCGGCCTAAACTTTTGACCTCCTCCCCTTTTACCAGGAAGCTTCGTGTCAGAATCACTCCGTTTTTCGCTCCGCCGCGAGAAAGTGCCGATTGTGCTGCTGCTACAGGAGAAAATATAACGCAACTACAACAACAGCCAAGAACGGAATTCTTCGGCCAAACCTGTGAAAAACAGTTTCAGAAGGGTTGGAAACCCCGCCTCGAGCGGTGAAACTACTGATGTACACCCGACGACACCGCAAGACAATCACAACCAATCACGCAACCAATTACGCAGCTTGCAAAGCTGAGTATCGACCACCTACTTGACAATCGGTCGAACTGATGGCTGACGGATTTGTAATAATTTTTGCAAAACTTCGCGGGCCAGATCTGAAAAACAGTTTCAGAAAGGCCGGATTAACTACAAGAGGAAAGACGTACCACCAGGTTTTTAGTAGGTCAAATCGGTTTGGGTTGTCGTACGTTTATTCTCTCGTAGCGGTCTTCAATTTCTGTTTGTTTGTCATCTTTTTTTGCGATTGACACTAGCGCTGCACCCATTGTCGGGTGGCAAGCACACTAAAAACTACAGCCAAACATTCAACCAATTACGCAGCTTGCAAAGCTGAGTATCGATCACCTACTTGACAATCGGACGCGTGCCAAGGTAGAGGTAGCGCTTTTCGGCTTTTTTTTGTTTCTGAATGACGGGGCTCCTTAACCCAAAAATCGTCGGACTGTCGTTCTTGCTTTGCAATAATGATTTGTCTTGTATACCTAGGCCATAGGTTTGTTCATCGAGTTGCACTTTCATTCTTCTCAAAATCAGTTTTTGAGTGAGGTTTAGAGCTCGTCAAGTGAGGAGCCTGAGAAACCAAACGGTGCACCTCTGTCGTAGCGTGTGTCATCGGCCAAAACTCATGGCTGATGGATTTGTAATACTTTTGTAAAAAAATCTTGACACATGGTACGGTAAAGGCGCACCCATTTTTTTTTCTGACGCTCCTCACTTGAGGAGATTCGTACCTCACCCGAAAAACTTATTTTGAGTTCATAAACTGAAAGTGCAACCCGATGACCAAACCCATGGCTTACGTAAAAAAAAAGTATTCACATCGCAAAACAAGAACGACATTCCGACGATTTTTGGGTTAAGGAGCCCCGCCATTCAGAAACAAATACTGTCCAAAAATGCTACCTCTAACGTAGCACTCGTCATCTGAAATTACTGGGGCTGAGAGTTGACTATACTTCACAGCTAGTTGTTAGTTGGGTGGCAGAGTAAAAGCCAACTAACTGACTTAATCAATACCTGGTACAAGGTATCAATAAACACCACTTTTAATAGTCGAGCCACAAACGCACCAGCTAGATGAAAACCCGCAGAAACTCTGCAAAATACCGCCCGCAATCAGCAGCGATCCCTAGCCAACTGGTAGCTAGTCGGTGACTTATAGCCAGCCTACTCTCAGACAGCCCTATGAAAAACAGTTTCAGACAGGCCGGATGAACCACAAGAAGAAAGACATAACAAACTAACAAGAACAGCAAGGCAGAGCAGGAACTAAAAGAGGGAAAACATAACAAAAACAAGAACAAGAGGGTGTTTGCGATTTCCAAACTCTATTGGGTTGGAAAAAACGTAAAATTATTATTGAAACCGACGAATTTCATATTCATAGCCCAAGGCCAACCAACCCACGAAAAAAATAGGTGAGAAATTAAAAAAAAATGGAGGAAAAAGAAAAAAACTAACCTAGCTTTTTGCGTGTTTTTCGTGAGTTGGGTTGGCCATGGATTGTGATTTCGACGGTTTCAATACTATCACTACCGTATATGACAGTGTATACCACACCCCCTGGGATGAATTTCAGAGCCGAGGCATAAACAATCAAAATGACGGCTTTCGGAAGATCTCGTCGAGATCTTTCCATAGACGCGTCGCTTGGCATTTAAACTGTACCGGTCGT
>JAYJMJ010275053.1:0-30601 GCA_036873875.1 Laminaria ephemera
TCTGTCGACAGGGCAAAGGGAGCTCGCGTGATCCACAGCGCTTTCTGCGATCAGTCATGGCCCGGGAATGACTCTGGCGGTCATCTTGATCTATCCTGTACAGTGGTGGGTGGCGATGTCGCACGGCTCCCACGGCCCGCACCACCTCTTCTTCCACATCGCTTCCCAAGCTCGTATACACTTTCAACTCTACGAATTGGTTCAAAACCACACCGTACACCCCTTGGCAGTACTCTGTCGCTTTAATGCTTTTACAGTCCGTCTCTGATTATTTTACCTATCTCACGGCCATGCGCGGAGCCGCAGGCGGGCATCAGCCCGCCGCGGCGAAGCCCCCCTTGTATATATATATATAACGTGTCGTATACATACGAGGTCCGGTGTTGGGCGGGTTGGGATGGTGGTTTGTTTTCACACATCTATTTTCCACGATTCAGTAGGCACAAGAGTGGGGTATACTGGCCCATAGCAGGAAAAAAGTGAACCTCCCCTTCAGGTCCTTGTATGTTTTTCCTCAAGCAAATTTATCAAGCCGTGGAATAAATCTTGGATTTTAGGATTGTAAATAATGAATTCGCGCTTGGTTCCAGCCGTTTGACCGCAAACACTGTTGTTATCATAACACAACGAATTCGTGCCGTCGTTGAACGTTGAGGGGGTTCCATGAGGCGTCTTCCCATGACCGACGGTCTCACCAATATATGTTGCGTTTTCTTGGGTTTCCCCGATCGCCTATGGTGTAGGCTGGGCCTTGTTTTAAATATCCCGCTCCTCGTGTACTTGCACGTTATTTCCTCACTTCTTTGACGCATCGACTTCTCCCTCCTGCCCCCCCCCACCAGCTCAAATTAACAGATAAGAAGATGCTCGCATTACATGGTTGGACAACGCCGGGCCTTCTTCGTTGCCTTACCTTACCATTGATACCTCGCTCACTCGCTCACAGACAGTAGCAGAGCCTGTAAAGTACCACTTATTCTAGGAAATGGTTGAGGCGCACTGTGTACGAGACGGAGGGGACTATCTCTACATTGACTGGTCGGTTAGGTTTGATTGGGTGAGGGTTAGGGTTAGGGATATAGCACCCTCCAGCAGTAGAGATTGCCATATATTCGAGAAAGCGGTTGAAGCGCACTGTGTACGAGACGGAGGGAACTAGAACAAAACCTACATTGGTTGGTTGGGTTTTGATCAGGGTAGGGTGTCGGGTTGGGGTTAGGCCCAGCTATAGGTAATGTGTACGTCAACAATTTTCTCGAAAACGTGGTAAGGTACCCCCCACACGGAAGGAGGGTATGCCGCCAATCGCCGGCCGATAACATTCTTCGGGTCCCTGTGGTATGTCCCATGAGACGTTGTTATCCCACGGGGCGTCCCGTGGAACGTGCCATGGTATAAATGTTCCCAAGGGTCGTCCTATACCAAGTTGGATGCTGCGGAATATCCCATGGGATACGTTTGTACCAGTGGATGTTCACATCACACGTGACGTTTCATGGGATTGTGGGTGTCCCATGGGCTTTGACATCCGAAGGGACATCCTACGGACCATTTTCATCGCAAATTATGCGTTGTATGCGCTGCGCGTCCCAAGGGACGCCTCTCTCAATATACATCTGATGTCCCATGGGTCATTTTAGATACCGCAGGAATTCAGGTGGGGAACGACGCGCGCTTTGATAGAGGTATTACTGTTTTTTAGCTTTTTTGTTTTCTGACTGCCGGGGCTCCTTAACCCAAAATCTTCGGAATGTCATTCTTGTTTTACAATATGCTTTAATTTTGTGAACCTAGGCCATGGGTTTGTTCATCGGCATGCACTTTTATTTTACTCAAAATCAGTTTTTCGGAGATGTGTAGCGCTCCTCAAGTGTGGAGCCTCCAAATAAGTAATGGTCTACTGTAGCATGTGTGGAACCTCAAGCGAAGTCACCACGGAACACCCCACGGGTTGTTCTACGGGATGTCGATATGTCACAGGTCGTCCCATGGGATGCCCAATGTATGATCGCGTGTGGTAACTTATGGGATATCCCATAAGGATTACTAGTCGGGACATCCGATGCGACATGCCAATGGGCAAAGCCTACAGGATATCCCATGGACATCCTATAAGACATCCCACAGAGCTTCCCATGGGTTATTGTGATGGCGTGATATTCGTATCATGCTATAGATAGATACCGGTATGAAGACAGGTCCCTATAACGGTCCTTGTAGACCAGATATAGCATGTATGTTGCTGCTCCAGGATTGTGTTCTTTAGGTCCTAAAGTGGTCACCTGTAGCCTGTAGATGTGACGGGACATGATGATTACGAGCTGCGGGGGATTGAGAGAATCCACTGCCCATCGAATCACTTGGAGTTCTGACTTGTCTCACGACTGCTGGTCTATCGAAGGAGCAATTACTGAGAACAAGTTTAACAACCCGAAGCGGAGCCTCCCAGTACCGTCATCTCTTGCGCCCCTAACACCCAGCGTACCTTCATATAATTCTATAGGGTCGTTTGTGCGACCCTTCATGGGATTACTGGCTTCCTCGGGGACATTCCATGGAATATTTATGTCCATCCTTTCAGTACACCTCGTAGGTCATCATATGGGACATCCCATGAGACCTCCCGTAAGGCATACCATGTGGTTGATTGAAAAATCCCATGGGAACGCATAAACGACCCCATGGAACAATGCATCAGGCCACGGAGCCCATAGGATGCTCCATGGGATGTTACATGGGAAGACCTATGCATGGGAGTTCGGGTTAACGATAGGATGTCCCATGGGATGACATGCCTACAGGATGTCCCATGGGCCATCCTTAAAAAGGGTGTTCCATAGAAAACCCTAGTAACTAACGTACAGTAGATCATACCTGGTACACGTTTAGAGGATGCACCATATGTTTTGCGCATGTGGCGTCATCATGGCCGTCACCATGCCGTGCGATGCCACCGCTATATTCCTCCATGGCCTTTCTGTGGAACGGCCATGGGCTCCCGCGGCATTGCAACGTCATTGTCAAGGCAACGCTATGGCATTCCACGGGCCTCATGTATTTTAACGGAGGAAACCCCGACAGCATATTGAGCGCGGACCAGTCTTCCAAGCATGGATTATTTGCGGCGGTTCGATACGACAACATGTGTAACCCTATGGTGATAATAGGTGCAATACTTGTGTAAAAGGGGGTAGTGCGTATTCCAGTGAGTAAACGTGCAGGGAAGCATTGTAGATTGTGTGACAATTGTGCTATTCGGTGCATTGTGTCAACTTTTTCGTTTATAATTTGTTTCGCACTGCGCATTATCGGAAGGCAAATGAAAAGAAATCATGATTGTAACAGTAGTAGGAGACTTGAATCGGCCTGGAAACCGGGGCTGTTCGAAACCTCCAATCGCGATGACTCGCGCTCTGCTTAAGGAAACGCAGCTCGTCCTCTCAGTATGAACAAGCGGAGAACGACCAACTCAAACGGTATCTTCTCTATCAATAGTACTCTGTTTGAACGCAAGACGCATGCTACGAGAGAGGTAGCACGTTTCGGCTTTTTTGCTCTCTGAATGACGGGGCTCCTTAACCCCAAATCGTCGGAACCTCGTTCTTGTTTTGTAACATGTTTAGTTGTACACCTAGACCGTCGGATTGTTTACCGGGGAGCAGTTTTGATTTTCTCCAAATAAGCGTGTGGGTGGGATATAGAGCTCCTCAAGTGAGGAGCTTCAGAAGCCAAATGGTGCATCTCTACCGTAATACGAGTCGCACGCATCAAATGTACACATGGTCCGAATCTTCATGATGTCTCCGCTGTTTAGTCTAGTCCTGGTCTATTGACCCGAACGATAGGGGTAGCCCCTGGTTATTCTGGGGCTCCTCGCTCGAGAAGCCCTATACCTCACCCAACAGCCGACTTTCAGAAACATTGTATGCTACGCCTGGTACACACTACCATGCGCCACGTATCTAGATAATCATGCTATAAAGAACGCATCGGATCTAACCGCATGGGGTATAGCTCCGTTGCTGAGGATCCCCGTGAGCGAGAACAGGACGTGTTATCCGACAGGGGTAGCACTATTTGACAGAACCATTTTCTGAATGGCGGGGCTCCTTAACCCAAAATCGTCGAAACGTGGTTCTTGTTGGGCAATATGATCTTTTCTATACCTAGGCCATGGGATTGCTCATCGGGTTGAACTTCCACTTCTCTCCAAATCAGCTTTTGGGTAAAGTGTGGAGCCCCTCAACTGGGGAGCCTCCGAAAAAAAAGGGTCTGCCTTTACCGTAGCATGGGTGCAAGCTTTGTCTCAAAAGTGAAACCTGTACCGTAGCAAGGCTCTATTGCGGTTGAACGGCGTGATTTCCGGTAGTATCGATCACTACGGAAGAAAGTGGCATCCATTATATTGACACCATAATAAGGGCATAGCACGCCTGTATCAACCGAGCAAACATCCTGATAAGAATCCCGCTTCCGATTATTTGATGTCCCGGAGGACCACGGGCCGGCTTGTAGGTGATAATGCCGTAGGCTTGGGCTGGGGGACTTCCTAGTAAAGTTCGCCCTACGTTCCCCCCTTGGTGAAGAACACCGAGACGAGTAGCGCAAGAAATAACAACAACAGCAGTATCACAAAATAATATGTCCACGACACAATTGTCGTATCTTTCGATTAATATTAAGCTATTTTGATCGCCGGGGGGTGTCGTGAGCAGCTATATATGCGAATCATCGATATGCACGCACGGCCTTTATCACCAAAACAACAGTAGGGGGGGGGGGACAATTTAATGCTGGCCTTTACTTCAGCATCGCTGTTTTCCGTGCCTTTATCGGGGCTGCCGAGCTCCCAAGCGGCCAGACGTCGGACACAATGGCCCGAAAACAACCAACATACTTCGTATGACAGATTGCTTGCCGGTGTTCGTGTGCCTTAGTGGCAGCAGCCAAACCGACGTCGATAGCGTGGGGTGCACCATGGACCAGGCATTCTACGGTAGCGCTCAACGGGGATTGATGGCAAAAATTTAATTCCAAGAACGTTAAACAAGTACGATCGACGGTGGTAGTGGCTATATCATGTCACACAACGCTCCCCTAAACCGTGCGCAAGTCTTGCGGCGAGTAATGACTACCGCACATATGCGCTCAACCGGAACTGCGTTGCGGAACGCAGCGCAACGTACGGTACTGATGGTGCCGTGCATGGCGGTGCAGGGCGGTGTAGCCGAGAACGTGTAAACTAGAAGGTGATCGTAGACACATAAGAATTGCAACATTCTTTACCCATTCCGTTGCTTGGTGCAAGTCCAGCTGTCGAGAAGATGACGGAAAGACGAAAGACCTGAGGAACTTCAAGCAAGAGACATATCTGGTATACGGTGCATAATGGCGCGCAGGAAAAACAAACTAAAGTATCCCAAAACAAAGAACACGCACACAGACGCGTGCGAAGGACAAAACAACACTCCAGAACAAAGAACACGCACACAGAGGTGCGAAAACACTCCACATTTCGGGTTATTCACCGTGAAATCTTGCGCCATAAACTAGTAGGAGAACGAACTCAGCGGGTGTACATGTTAACTACCAGGTACTGCGCTTACCGCACCGATCACGCCACAACAAAACTACCTGGTAGACTACAAACGACAGGACGTCGTTGTGAACCGCCTAGCTCAGACACGGGGTACGATAGAGGGGCACCATTTTTCTTCTGAGGCTCCACACTTGAGGAGCTCTACGCCCCACCCAAAAACGGATTTAGAACAATCTGAATGAAAGTGCTGCCCGATGAACAAACCCATGGCCTAGGTGTACAATATAATCATATCGCAACTCAAGAATGACATTCATTCCGACGAGTTGAGGTTAAGTTGCCCCGTCATTTCAGAAAAAAAAAATTGGCCAAAAAGCGCTACGTCTATCGCAATACGCGTCGTCACCCACTACCCGGTACCTGGCATGAGCCCAACACGGTATCCATATGAACAGCACACACATACTACAGGCACTTGTTGAATATACAGCACTATCCACCGAACCATTCAATCTCAGCGATTATATGTGGTCTATTAAGAGTGGGTATTGAAAAAAGCTCACGACGTGTCATACGTTTCTGAAACCTATCACTCCACACATTTCAGCAACAGTCATTGAAAGTCTCGCTGCCGGTCGCGTGGTGTACCCATTGCCTTTTCTCTGCTCTTCTGGTGTCTGGAGGTCCCAGTGCCAACGCTTGCGATTTCCCAAGAAGGCAATATGTCAGTCAAATATTGCCGAACTACTAAACCGACAGCACCGTGGTCACGCATTAGCTCGATCTTGAGGGACCACGCACACATGGCTAACAAGCTGTGCTCGTGTCGCGGGACCCCCCGCATGCCTAACAAGCTACACACAGGTTTACAAACTGCACACAGAGTAATCGTCCTTAATAGCGCGTCCTGGACGCGTGGCCTGCTATCCTTGACGGGGGTTCAGCCCTTTCTGTTACACTATCTGAGGTTAACCATACGTACGCCAATGATGCTTAATTTTCAATAGGTCATTGCCGTTTCTTTCCTACGCGGTGCTTCAAGACGACGGATCTAAAAATCACGCGGATCTTGCAAGAACATACAGAGGCACGCACCTTAAACCACAACAGCACAGCACAACACAACAAGACATACATTTGAAGGGGTGTTTGGATTGTCCCTCCATTATCGGCCATCCAACTCTCAATCTCTCTACCACAGCCTTCACGTATCTCCCGTTGGATGGGAATTACTATATAGGAAGAAGGTGACGGCTCCTCTTTTAAGCACACGGCCAGAATGCAGGCTTTACCGACTCCACCCCTTCTGAAATACCCAACGCTTATGCGTCTTACGCAGCCCCCGAAATTGGTGCGGTCCTTGGGTAAGTAGTTGTCAACGCGATATATATGCCGCCGAATCTGTTCACCAGGCCCCGAAGTATTCCTTCTGCCAGGTGACCTTGACCTCGTCGCACGTTTTTGCTATTGCCTGTTCAATCCGCCGGTCGAGAGAGCACACAACACATACATCAGTTTGCGCAAGGAAGATGCAATGAGAGAGGGACACGCATTCCTTTAAAGTACGTGCGTGCATACTGTCTGCTGCGGTTGGTGACGTTATGCGCGCAAACGCGGTATTCGTTACACACTTTACGGATCAGCCATCCGATATAGGAGGCCCTTTCGAGAGATAGCAATGACACCGTGAATCAACGCTCATAGTAATTCCTACCCGTCACCACCCAACATTAGCATCCCTTCTGGGTACTTCGTGGTAATTCGTGAGTAGCACACGGACCAGGGCTTTGCCTATACGTCAAGAACCTGCTGAACCATTTTCGAGATAAAACAGACTGCAATAATCATTAGTATAGAGGGGGAGAAGCGCCTGTTGTGGGACCCCGGATCTAAGTAATGAAAAAGGGACGAAACGTGGAGAATACATGATGAATTGGGCAAAGCGCTCTATACACTGTGCCATCCCGTGTGTCCTCGACCCACCTCTTCCACTTTAGGGTTGGCACCACAGTAGAGCACGAGCCACGGCAGCGGGCAGCCGGGGCTTGAGCGGTTAGAAGACATCCGGTTGGTGTTGCCCTTGCCTTTGGCGCCCTTGCTCTGTATGCCGAATCAATCGTTGCGAGGAGGGGCAGTGTTAGGCGCAAGACACCTGGGGCAGTCGAAGGGATTGATAGTCCACCTCGGAGGCGCGTTACGATAGAGGTGCACCATTTTTGTTTCTGAGGATCCTCACTTGAGGAGCTCTGTACCTCACCCAAAAAGAATTTTTGGAGAAAATTACAAGTGCTCCCGAACGAAACATCCCCAAGGCCTAGGTATACAACGAAACATCCCTTGCAAACCTGTTCATGCAATTCCGAGGATTTGGGGTTAAGGAGCTCCGTCATTCAGAATTGTTTTTAGCCAAAGCGTGCTACCTCTATCGCAGCGCTTGTCTCAGGAGGCGGGCTACGGTTGAGGCGCACCATTTTGTTTCAGCGGCTCCTCACTCGAGGAGCTCTGCACCCCACCCAAACGCTGTTTTTGGGGAAAGTGGAACACTTGACCCCACGAAACGTCTGCAAACGAAAGCTATGTGATAAAACATGAACCAGAGCTCCAACGTCATTGGGTGATTCATCAGTCGATGAACCCCGCCAATCATATGTCGTTTGCCCAAAACAGGTACCCTCTTCGATGCCGGCGCAATAACTGATATACCTGGTGAGTACACGAAGTACAGCATAGAATACACATCCGATCGCAACACATCATGCCCCAACTATGTTCGGAGCCCAAGAGGAGCGATCCAAGAAATTGTTAAGTTGGGCTTAGCAAACCAGCAGTCAACGAGTCGTGTGAGCGCGCAGCAGTGCGAGTAGAGCCATGTTGGGCCCGCGTCGTATGCCGTCTTGCATTGTGCTTTCGACACCAAATTGTTCATCCTTCAACGCAGGAGTGGCCGACGCCGTAACCACCATTTGTTGTGTCGTCCTGTCCCCCCTCTGATGTAGCGAAGGGGCCAAGCTCTCGACATGTTAATACATTCGTGGAGTTCAGATCACGGGGTATTTAAAGCAATGGTAGTGGCGAGCTCCACATGCTCCGTTATATAGCCGGCAACGACCAACTTGAGCGATCCCATTCAATAACCAAGTACACTATCTGACCCGAGAGTTCCTACCCGCTGCTGGTTGCGGGCTTCCACCAGTGCCAGATCCGCCTTCATCAGCTCCTCCTTCGAGACCTTTTGGTCTGAGTCCAGACGCTTCGACCTCTGAGGAGCACAACAAGGATGTTTTCACTTTTAGAACAGAACACGTGCCGTTCTTGGTTAGGGCACGGTAGAGCGCTTGAAGTATGTTAGTTATTAGATGTGGGTTATTCTGTGATTTGGGGCTACGGGACAACTCATGGACCCTTTCAGAAGACGTTCTACGTCGGGAACGTCAATCCCCGCGTACACACGATGGCTTGTGCAGCGTTAACCTGGGGTGATTCGTGATCATATTAAACCAACCCGGCCTAACCCATGCGCGATATTACACCTATTACATGTAACACATAATAATTCATAGATTACCTTGCATGCTTCGAGTGCGATGCAAACAGGAGACGGCGTGGTTGTACTCGCGCATTTACCTGGCCTGGCAGCCCGAAAGACGGCCAATGTTCACCTGACGTTTTTCACGATAGTGTTGCCCCAACTCCACATAGCCAACTGGCAAAACTATGCCTCTTAAATATTACCTGGGACACAACACTAATTTCCTTGCATGCGACGGGGCAGTTGCACCCAAAAGAAGGAGTGAGTGTATTTGTGCCCAACGCACCTGCCGGCCGGGCTGCCCAGTAACTCTTGCTAGGTCCCTCGTCGACACGAGGGGGCCCACTGTGTCCAGACCGCAGTCCTCTCCGCTGTGATGCGCCTCCGTTTCCATGGCAAAGGTTTCCGTGAGATACGCACCGATGTCTGGCCGGCCGAAGACCAGCGTGACGGGATCCGTTCGCTTGTTCTTCATCATGCTTAAGCGATGATGCCGCTCACTCTGGTTAAGGGTGACAATGTGAGGTCCAAGGCGTGAGGTTTGGGAAGGTGGAATAGGTCATATGCTGTAGCGCACAACTACGGGTATGACTCTGGAAGAGATGCTAAATGATAACACGCTGCTCGATCAAAACCCACCAGTATGTTTAACCTGAAACTAGGAACATATGTCACGTTGAAACACTGCCGTGCATGCGGGACATACTATTGTAACATGTCGATATTCGGGGCCGTGGCTTGCTACAGTACTAGAGTACCTCAACCATCCATCGCGGCTAACTGCTAACGAACGTGCTTGCACACACTTCAACCTTTCCGACGAGAACGTTTGGGACTCGCGGTATGAGTGGACACGGATCTATCTCCGTCCCGTGCCGAAGAGTACCCCAACCTTGCCGTCTCGTTGCTGCGCAGCATAGGCAAAACAAATGACGATAACAGCAGCATGGCATCGCGGTTGCCACTAACCCTCCTAATTGCGCCGTGGACACATGCTACTACGTTAAAGGTGCACCAACGTTTTTCTGAGGCCCCTCACTCGAGGAGCTCTATACCTCACCCAAAGGCTTGTTTTTAGAAACCTAAAAGTAAAACCCGATGACTAAACCCATGGCCTACAGTAGGTATAAATAATTATTCATTTTGCCAAACAAGAATGACATTCCGACCAATTTGGGTTAAGGAGCCCCGTCATTCAGAAAAGTAAAAAAAAAAGAAGTGTTCCCTCTATCGTAGCACGCGTCCGTGGTGGTTTGTTGCTTGTACATGATCAACATTCGTTCGAACAAACAATTTACAAAAAAAATAACGAGAAAACGATTGAAAATGAACAATAGCACCACCGTCCGTGGTCGAGGGCTACCCCCGTCGAGATCGTGTTCTACACCATCAGGCGCAGCACTGGTCCCTCACCGAGTCCTTAGAGCGCCCGATCATGTTCGAGAGCATCAGTTGCCTCGGTGGAAGCGTGTCCAGGTCATCAGGATCGTTCGTGGCCGCGGTTCCTTCATCAGCGGCATCGCCAGCGTCCCCGCCCCTGGAGATTATCGTGTGTAGACATAGCACGGCGCATGCAGTGCTGAGTTTGGGATTGTTTCATGGTACAGCAGTGACAAACGTAGCTCACTCGACTCGCACACGCTAGCGTCCGAAGTAATTTCCGACGAGGCCTCATGCTACGGTAGGAGTGCACCTATTTCGGGGGTACATACTAATTAGGACGAAACATAGTTAGTAAAAATTGTGGAATATATAGGTTTTTGTGTGTATCGTAGGTCCTGATTACTCTGGTCCGCGCCGCAATAGTCTTGCTGAGGGTCTCCCCGTGAGAACCTCCATACCTCGCCTAAAACACTGTCTTCGTAGAGAAATATTGTGCCCGTATATCGACGAACGATCCCAGGAGCTAACTAGTTTCAGTTGGTATTCAGCCAACAAAGGTGTTCAAATAGATGGGAGTGAGACGGTATTGGGTAGGTCTTCACGTGAAGATCCCCGTGATACAACCTAAAGTTTCACAAAAAATGTGCTACCCCTGATGGCGAATAACGCGTCCTATGCCGGGCCACAAGAAAGACCAAGCCCCGTTATCCCGCGCAGTTCGTCTTGAGCAGGTGAATGACGACAGCAGTGTCTAGAAAGGTCTCGATTGAAAACGTATGACATAGCGCTGACTGAGCAACCAGGTTGGACCACAAACAAGCTGGACGAGGCGCGTTCCTAACCCTTTTTCCCGACCAGTATCGCTGCCCGCTCGGCAACACTTCACGCACGCTACTCTAGGGCAACTGTAACACCATCATCGTTTTCTTGGGTTCCTCACTTGAGGATCTCTCTACCTCGGCCAAACGACGCGTGCTACGATAGAGGTAGCACTTTCTGGCCGAAATGTTTTCTGAATGACGGGGCTCCTTAACCCAAAATCGTCGGGATTTCATTGTGTTTTGTTTTTGCTATATTTTTCTCTCTATACCTAGGCCTAGGGATTACTCGGCGGGTAGCACTTTTACTTGTCCCCAAATCAGTTTTTGAGAGGATTATAGAGCTCCTCGAGTAAGGCACCTCAGAAAAAAAAAAGGTGCACTGATACCGTAGCATGCGTCAAACCACCGACTTTCGTAAACATGAAAGTGCAACCCGTTGAACACTCCAAAGCTTTTGGTAGATAAGGCAACACATTCTAAAACATAAAATCGCATTTCAGCGTTGTTTCGGGCACTTCCTCGGTTCAGCAGACCCGCCAGCAATAAATACTTTTGGCCAAGAAGTGCTACCTCTATCGCGACACGCGTCACTTGCTCACCTCGGTGTCGTTTCCTGCTGCGTCTTGAAGGAATCGTTTGTGATCGCGGACCTGAAGCTAACCTTGGGCATCGTGCCCGCGTCCTGTGCAGTACAAACATATAGCCGAAAGATTATTTAAAACAAACTTTCGTTTGGTACTTTCTGGGTGGAATGCTAGGTATAATACAATAGTCCATACGTACTCACTGCATTGTGGACAAATGGGGTGATTTCGGCGGACTCCGCGAACCCTTGCTGAGTGGTGGGCGTTAATCCAAATACAACCACACAGTAATGTGTATGCATCTGGGGCCCGCTCTAAACGGGGCTTACATGCTTCACAGACGGCTTGAAGAGCCTTTTCAGGGCTTCCTTGGTCTCCTCAGTCTGCTTTCCTGTAAGGTGCACAGTACTGTTCACCTGCCGAAGCTGCCCGGTGAAAGGGAGGGACACATCATAACACGCGGTACGAACGAGAGTATTGTCACTGAGTCGTCGACGGACAGCAGAGACTCGACGACCAGATGCGTATAGAGGAGGAGATGAGAAGGTCAACGAAGCACACGTCCCCTAAGGGTTTCGCGACATTTTACCGTACTACCGGGGGTTAATGGCGCGGGCGGAGGGTGGGGGGGGGGGGGGACTCGAACCATCCCAAGTTAAACCTCTTGGCAGTAGTACATTAAAGATACCAGCCATTCCACTTCTACCGAATATATACGTGGGAGAAGGTAGCCCACGGTATACAAACCAAACGAGTAGAACTGGCCACTACCGTTCGGACAAACAATTGGTGTCCCGGGTTTTCGGCATCGGGCTGCTGGCCTTACGGCAGATGTGTAGTGACCCGTCAACGTCTGGTGTGCTCGAATACGAGAGGAAACCTTACTCTGACACGCATCGCAATTGTCCCTTCCCACATGAACCCCCCGCAACGAAATATGCATGTAGTGTTTTTGCTGTACGCACAAACCTGCTTTTCGAAGAGTGCTACCATGCCACCGTCCCTTGACATCCACAGGAGGTGGATGTTCTTTCTCTTGGCAAACCTACCGTCCCGTAGGAGGAACGTCACGGCGTGTGTGTGTGCGTTGGAGGGTGGGCAGGCGGCGGGGGCGAGGGTTGGTACCCACGCAATATTATGACGGACACCGTGGTAGTCCGATCCTACGCCACATGCAATAACTTCTACCGTAGCACCATGCAGCAAAGCTAGGTACGTAGGACGGAACCTCGTCACGTTCGGTCTTGGTCTTGTGTAAGATACGGTGAGATATGATAGCTTCACAGAATCGCATCAGCGTGGTTATTGGTTGTGGATAGGTCCGTCTGTTTTGCGCCGACACAGCTCAGCTCAAACGAACACAACTTTACAGCAGAAAGCGCGCTCTAACGTGCTTATTTGAACACATGCCAAACCTTCGAAGCAAAGAGAACAGCACTGTGTTCCTTTGGACAAGACACGCCATGACGGTGGCGAAGTCGGGCGGGAGCACGCAACCTAGAGTCTTTTCTTTTCAGTGACGCTTGCTACGATAGAGGTAGCATTTTTTATCAAATTTTGTTTCTGATATGAATATGACGGGGGCTCCTTAACCCAAAATCGTCGGAACGTCATTCTTGTTTTGCAATCTGAATGTTTTTCACACCAAGGCCATGGGTTTTGGTCACCGGGTTGGAATTTCAGCTTACTCAAAGCAAGGTTTTGGGTGAGGCATAGAGCTCCTCAAGGGAGGAGCCTCAGAAAACAAAATGGTGCACCTTTTACTGTAGCATGTGGAAAAAACGATTGTATCATATACGACACGGCGGAATGTCAACGCGACACCCGGTGTGCCGTTAGAGACAACAGTTGCCCATGTACCCCCGTGTTGGTGCAGCTCGATACGGCTAGAAAATGCGGATATTGCATACTTGTCCTCGGTAGCGCCAGCCATGCTGCGGCATATGCCTTCTCATGCTCACCTCTCGATGATAGACACAGCAGGTGTAATGCCGGCTCCCGTGCACACCAGGACAACTGATGCAAAATAATGAGGCAGAACGGCGCAGAAAGACAGGGAACGAAATCCCCACACGTACCGTGGGTGGGTTGGAAAGAGACGTTGTACGCACAGTTCACAATCATAAAAAGTGTTGCAAGCATGAGAAGCGTACTCGCTGAGTTAGCGAACCTGGGACCATCGCATGAGGCCCTGAAACGCAAAAACCGAGCTGAAAATAATTCATGACCACGTTTTCCTCTTGGCCGACAGTTTACTTTCGGCTGAAGGGGGCGGGTGTCTACGGAGACACCGAGAACAACAGCCACCGTTCGAGGGTTGATGGGTCTGGCGTGCAAGGGACAATTCCTGACCAGCAACACGATTGGTTGAACACACGATACTGCTCCTTCACAACCTGGAAGCAAGGTTGTTGGAGTGTGATTATTTTTTTTAAACGTCGAAAGTTTCCCGCAGGCGTTGCTATAGCCTTGTCACCTACCGGTATGTGGTACAACGAAATCCCTGGATCCGACCCGTTTACGGGTTCTGTGTACACGATACGTGACCGTATCCCACAGGTGGACAGGACCCGCACAAAAATTGGTTTTACTGGAAGGTACACAAGCGAGAAGCCTTCCAAGAACCTCTCGGAACGTTAAACATCACGCAAAGAGGGGGTTCGCCCCATGTTATGTGGGCGTGGCGTGATTAAGTGTATGTAATAAGAAGTCTAGAATCTCTGTCGTTTGGATATGTACACGTGAGGAAAAACAACGAATATGCAGTAAATTCGATAAACCAAGGGGTACGTCATGTTCTTACTGTTGTCGTAGTAGATGGACTTCTCCATGAGGCTGGGTTGTGCGGCGGTAATCCACAGCGGGAGTCGAGGCTGTTCCAGGCCGAGGTGGAACAGCTCTTGGGTCCAGTCCCCCACCTATTACAGCGGCGTTTGGAGTAACACACTTTTAGAAATGATTGAGAACCTATCCAACGTTGCTTCTGGCACACATGAACGACGCACGCATTGCTTTAAGGAGACATGCAGGGGCCGACATTCCATGCTACGGTAGAAGTCTACCATTTTTTTGCTGAGGCTCCTTACTTGAGGCTCTCCATCCTCCTCCCCCAAAAACAGGTTGGGGGGAAAATAAAAGTACTACCCGATAATCAATCAAGTGGCCTAGCTTGCAATGAAAATTATATGGCAAAAAAACACTGAGATTCCGACGATTTTTGGGTTAAGGAGCCTCGTCGTTCAGAAAACGTCTCAGGCAAGAAGTGCCACCTCTATCGTAGCACGTGTGAGCACATCATCGTGTTAGCTGAACAATGCCAGTGGACGGGAAGCTTGACAACTCATTAAGTATACAGGCCGCTCCATAAATCCTACAAGTTTGCGCGTAACTGGGTGGGCCCCACATGCCGACCGCACGTCAACCCGGTTGCGCTACACGATTTTGATTTGTCCCCGAACGATGTGCTTTGAACCAGGTTCGTGTCCCCCCCCCCCTTGGCCGGCAGGTCCGTAGCAACCTTCGACTGTTTCGCATAAACGTTTGAATGCATACAAACAAGGATCGTCGTGTGCAACGCTCCAATTTCCCCCCCCCCACTTGCTACTCACCGCCTCCGCGTAGAAAGCCGCCCTGGAAACCTTGCCGGGCACTTGTATGATCGAGAACGGATGCCATTCACTGCGGCTGATCATAGGCGAGTTGACGTAAATGTACGACCCAGCCTTGAACGTGTAGCCCCTGAGGAACGGATGTCGCAAATCGAAGTGTACGTGTTAAACACAGATATGGCCTAATGCTACATTTAAAAAACATTGCGGCAATGCTATGGCAACGACCATGACGGGCGGTTGACAGGAGACACGCGCTACGATAGAGGTAACACATTTTTGGATATCCATTTTTTATTAGACGGGGCTCTTCAACTACGGAACTACCCGACGTCCTTGGATGTTGACGATATCGCTTATTTGATGCCGATGCCGTAGAATTGTTCCACGGGTTCGACTTTCAGAATATGTCACAATCGCGTTTTGGGTTCGGTATCAGTTTTGTCAAATGACGAGCCTTAGAAGAGTTAGGGTGCGCACCCATCGCAGCACGCGTCAGGACTGCAAATGTCTGGCGGCTAACCCTACAGCAGGAACGAACAACTGAAGCGAAAACTGTGCTAGAACGAGCCAAGTTTGCCAAGCCGGCGTATTCCACAAGCATATTCAATCGATCCAAAGAATACACAACCTGGATGTGGTAGTGTGACCAGAGGCGTGCTATGGTATCGCGGGGTGTATCTAATGTTCTATTGTAAGGCTTCCCACTTGAAGAGCTCTATAACATCAAGCAAAACCTGATCTTGAAGGAAGTGAAATTGCAGTCTGATGAACAATCCCATGTCCCAGATATGTAATTAGCCATTGCAAAACACGAATGAGATTCCAACACCCTTGGGAAATTGCTCAGTTCAGGAAGCCAGCCACGGACATATATTTTGGCCACAACATGTTCTCCCTTCTTTAGCAAGTGTCGCGATATTAAGCTTGACATTGGCCAATCCGCCGGCGTACACACCAAACGACAAAACCTTGTTGAAAGCACGCTTCGTTCGCGGGTGTGGGAGGGGGCGGGGTCAAGGCAATCGATGAAGGTATACGTCACACATCACCCGGGTACTTACGTGGGCAGGTCCAGTATCACCATCGTTCCGCGTCCTACAGCTTCGAAAACGGGGTGAGGGATGAGGAAGGTCCTAGTCGAGGTGTGACGACAGTAAGGGGCGCAGGGCAAGTAAGGCGGAGGAGATGGGTAGAGAACGGAAGCGGTTGGATGGATCGGACGCAAGGTCCCCTACATGGGTGGCTTTTTAAGTGGGTATCATGTTGGCATGTACCCCCTTTGCAGCAACCGGCACGGTCGAGTTAACTGCCGCTAGAGAAAGCATCGATATATTAATGGCCAAGCAGAGCGTGTATCACAGAAGGAAAAACCAAAACAATGATAGTCCATCCCGACTCGACAGCACTAAGCAGTCGGAATAGTTGACGCCGCCGAGGCGCTATTGGCATTGCGAGTGGTGCTGTCGCACATGTCCCTTCAAAGAGCTGAAACCGTTGTTGTACACGAAAATATAGCCCGCGAGAAACGTTCCCTGGGATGGTATCGATGCCCAGGTGATACAACCACCGTGCCCCCCGGCCTCGGGTTTCGCCAACTCTTCAAAACTGACGGTCTCACGAACCAGGTTTACGTTCAGGCTGAAAAGTATTGAAAACCTCACGCCTGCTACGGTAGTAATGCACATGAAACTTCTTCGGTTTGCCCAAAAATGTCACAAAATGTTCATCGCGTCTTATACTCGGGAGACCACTACAAACCCAGCAAGTCCTCGGTTTTGTGGTGGTGTGCTTCGTATTTCACAACCCCGGTGCATAGATGCCGTCTGTGTTGATGTTAGTTCTACGTAATATGTCGACCAGAACTACACAAAATGATTCCGTTTTGGTCTTCGCAGCGTCACGAGCGACCGTAGAGATATTCGAGATTCTTTGTTGGAGTTGCAGTATATATGTCCGACTGTTGTGCCAGGTGCCTCGCAGATGTATGCCAACTTGTGACTACCACGTGTGGGATTCCTACCCAGCTTGGACTCGAGCGTCGTTGGTATAAAAATTGGCGATAAACAGTTAGGTTGTTGTTGTTGTTGTTGTTGTTGTTGTTGTTGTTCTCACATTAACTCTCATAATCAAGTCCGTGGTCACAGGACAGGCTCCAGTCGCTCTGGAGTGGAAGAATACCTCAGGAAAAAAAAAAAACACCGTGTATATTCCTGACATACCTATTGGGTGAGTTAGGCCTTCGTATGCTCGAGCAACAATGGTGGTGCCCCCCCCCACAACCTAGAGTAATTATGAATCCTCATAGGGCACACTCCTAGCTTTATGTAATGCAAACCGCTCACCAGTCAAACGGAAAATGGGAAAATCCTGGATTTATACTGATATACAATCGATCAATAGAAAGACCCACCAGCCATGATATCGAGAATTTCGTCGAAATTCATCCTTGCACGGACGCATGCACGATAGAGGTGCACCACGTTTTATTCTTTCATCTCGTCACTTGAGGAGAGCTCTATACCTCTCCCAAAAAATGATTTTGGGGGGAAAATTAAAAGTGCTACCCGATGAACAGTGCCATGGCCTAGGCATTCAACGAATTTTTATGCAAACATAACAACGAAGTCCGGACGATTTTTGGGTGAAGGAGCCCCGTCATTCTGAAAACGTTTCAGCCAAAACGTACTACCTCTTTGGTAGCCCGCGTCACAAAACAACTCATGCTACGGTAGAGGTGCGCCATTTTTTTTTTCTGAGGCTCCTCACTTGAGGGGCTATATATATAACCCTCCCAAAATCTGATTTGAGGGGAAAAATGAAAGTGCTACCCTATGAACCAACGCATGGTGTAGGTACGCAGCGAAGAAATTCGTTCGAAAGCAAGAATGAAATCATCCTGACGTGTTTGGGTTAAAGGGGCCCCGTCATTCCTAACCTATTTCAGCCAAAAAGTACGACTACCTCTATCGTGACACGCGTCTGTTGTGCTACAGTACTTTGACCACGCGACGTCGTCATGCTTAGTCGAATGACTGTGTTATTTGGGTCGGCTTCCTGTGCACTTACTGTCTGGTGGTAAAGTACAGGCGGTCTAGGAGATACCACACGATCAGGAGGGACCCGACATAGCGGAAGTGGGGGCTGTGGAAGCAGAGGGCGGTCATCAACGGTAGGAACAGAAGATGCAACCCCTTCCTGAACTGGAACGACATCTGGGTGTGCGGACAAATAACACGACCGGTGTTGGGGCAAAACGACGAGTGGTCATGTGGCGAAGGGATTCCTGTAGCATTAGCCCCCCGAGGTTGTACTGTACGTGCCGGAGGTCCGACGAGCTATCCAAAGGGCCGACCCATACCGTCTCACTTGACTTGAGCAACTACACACGTCAGGGCAAATTAGTGCTACCATTATTCGAAGACTGCACCTCGTACGTCTGTCCGAGGTTTCTCGTCTACCATAAACACAAACGAAAAGGAGAATTGTACGAAAAGTTCTGTCGCCATGTTTCAATCGACGATACGGTTCACATGGTTCCCTCCTTTCCGTGTTGGAGACCCGTGGATTGACACTAAGCGCTGCTGCTCAACGGTCGCACGCCCAACCGAAACCCGTCCATCTTCCACGTTGTGGTCAGTGGGTACCTAACAAGCTGATATTGAACTCGAAACCTCTGCTCGTGGATTCATGGAGTTATGTCTTGCGCTACTATCCGCACGACAGGTTATTAAACACGATGGGTAGCAAGCCGTCTAGAGTAGACGGGACCCCCTTCGGCATGGCAAGGTATCGGACTTAATTATGCTCTGGTACTGTCAACTATAGCGACTCCAATAAGACCTGTATGACCCACAATATCTAGCAACATCACCACATACGTCAGTCACAATGCACCATCCGCCGTTTATTTTTACACACCTTAGTCCTAAAAAACTCGAACTTCATGGGAAGCACTATAGGGAGCAGTAGAAGGCACCCGACTAGGCCAGAACGACCTGTATCCGTGTCCCAGATTAGGTATGCTTCTTTCGCACAGATGAACCGGGCACAGTGCAGGATGCCGTGCTCCATGGCGGCCACCAGCATGAGGTAGCCGAAGTCTGCCCCAAGCGCGAGCAACAACACGATTGGCGCATCAATGGCGAATGGTCAGATTAAGTTAACGCAAGTGTAGTCTTCCAACAACTCTTCAATGCTTGTCTGCGCGTGGGCGTTCTTACACGTCGAGTAAGATGACGACTATCGTTGTACTCAAAATAGAGATGTTTGTCTGCGTATCATCTCATGTTAAATCCAAAGTATGGCTGCTCCGCCACTAGGGCGGAGCGGCCGGTTCTCATCCCTAGTTGTACATATAGCCAAAACAGGCAACACTAGACCATGGTCTCCCTCACGGCGCAGGATATCCTATTTTTATTGAGACATAATTGCGGCGTTGCGTTCCGATGAACGCAACGCTAAACGCGTGGACACGCTCCACTCGCCGGCATTCAATGTTGCGCGTGTACCTCAACCAGACACACAAGACTTGGACGACCCCCCAATCCGTGCCGCAGCGGCACGGAAAAAACATGCGCCCAGATCGCTTATTTACTCACAGGTGTGGACGTCGTGAGTTGGCTCAAACTCGAGTACGGCGCCGAGCCAGGAGTGGTGCAGGAACGAGCGTGTGGCGTAGCACTTGGAGAAAATGGAAATTACGAGGCTTGGATACAATACACCCGCGGATATCCGTGATCCGGTCAAGAGGATCATCTCCACTGGGGTTGTTGCGCAAATCACCCTGCCGAAACAAAAGCCGGGGGTACAAGGCGAGGGTAAATTTTTAAGGCAATACAACAGTGCTATCTTGGTTAACGGGTAAAAGGTTCACAATTTTCCCACACGAACAATTTACGGTAGAGGTGCTTCAACTTTTATTCCGAAGATCTTCACATGAGGAGCTCTGTACCTTGCCCGAAAACAGTCAGTGAGAAAAACGAAAGTGCTACCCGACGCGTGCTACGATAGAGATAGCAGCACTTTTCGGCATTTTGTTTCTGAACGACGGGGGTTCCTTAACCAAAACTCGTCGGAATTTCATTATTATTGTTTCGTAATAGAAAATGTTTCTTGTATACCCAGGTCATGGATTTGTTCATCGGGTTGCACTTTTCAGTTTACTAAAAAATCTGTTTTCGGGTGAGGTATAGAGCTCCAATAGAGGTGCACCATTCTTTTTCTGAGAGGCTCCTCACTTGAGGAGCTCTGAACCTCACCCCAAAAAAACTGATTTTTGATTAAACTGAAAGTGCAACCCGATGAACAAACCCATGGCTTAGGTATACAAAAAAAAATAGATTTGAAAAAAAAAAGAACGACATTCCGACGATTTTGGGTTAAGGAGCGCCGTCATCCAGAAACAAAATTTCCAAAAAGTGCTACCTCTATCGTAGCTCGCGTCCAAGTGAGGAAGGAACCTCAGAACCTAAAAGGTGCACCTCTGCCGTAGCGTGCGTGACGCGACGAGGAATCCGATAACTTAGTACACATAGAATGATGTTTGTAACAGACACGTGCTCGTACGATAGAGGATATTACTTTTTTTGCTTGATACGTTTTCTGAACGACGGGGCTCCTTTATCCCAAATTCATCGGAATTTCGTTTTTTAATTTTGCCATAACTTTGGGGTTGTATACCTACAGTAGGCCAAAGGGGTTTGTTCATGCGGGGTAGCACTTTTATGTTTCCCCCCCAAAAAATCAGTTTTTGCGAGAGGTATAGAGCTCCTTAAGGGAGGAGCCTCAGAAAACAAATGTTGCACCTCGACCGTAGTAGCATGTGTGAAATACAAGACATCCAAAGTAAGTTGGGTAGCTTCCTCGGTTTAGAAGCCCCGTTGGTCAGGCACACGTTTACCTAAACGTGCTACCTCCATCATGGCAAAAACCCTTATTCACTCTCAGCAGCCGAACCAAGGCTTGAGATAAAGCCGTGCAGTTTGTTGCATGCCAGGAAAACGCGGCGTGGAGGCTCGAGCGGAGGACACGCTCTTTTCATTTCTCCGTCAGGGCTTAGATTCGGGCCGTTCTGCGCAAAGAATCGCGGCCGCCGGCGGGATACTACCTTCACGCTAGAATTTTAAAATACCAGAACTTTCCAAACTGAACGTCAACGCCTCGACTTCATAACCGTTCTGTTGATTGATGCTATACTGACCCCACTCGTTTACAAGTGGTGCATTCCTTTGGCCGGTAACACTGTTACTAGTGTCAGACTCACGTGTAGGGGCAGATCTCCCCTTTGTCGGCGTCGTAGAACAAGAACCACGGGTTCGTGCACATGTACAGAGCTGAGAGCGCCGTTACCTGACGTCAATAAGGGGGATCAGCACAAACATTGAGTTTTTAGCCACTTTTTATTGGCAAGTGTTCGACAACGTGCCGTCTGTGATGCGTTGCTGTTTTGTAGAAGTACTCGTTTGGAAGCGACCGAAAGAGCAGGCCAGATAGCCGCCTTCCTCTGCGCACGTCGACATATACAGCTGTCAGTATAAAAATTAATATAAACTCGTGGTGGGGAAATATAGCAATGGCCGTTACATTGTAATTGCAAGTTTGACTATGGGTAAGCGATAGACTGCCATTCTCGCTGGCGGCTGCGCTGAGGTTCGACTATCGGCAGGTGTAGGCGTTCTTATACACACGACGTTTTTCGGGGTCTTAATCCGTTGCAGAAGAAAGCGCGAAATCTCAAGTTGTTCGTATGCGATGAATTTTTACCAGCAGTGGGAATGTTCAAACTCCAAACGCGAAGAAACAGGCGGGTGGCGGGTGGACAATTATGACCACGGCTTGTCCAGCATGTTGAGGGTAAAACATCCCACGGATTGAATTGGAAAGCAAATGTCACAGATAGGGCCATTTGGCGACGACGTGGTATTCCTCACAGCAGTAGTATCATCATATTTTTTGTTCCCCGAGGTTCTCAAGCCATATCGCATGTACTTGTGGTATGTAATGATGAATGCCCGTCCGTTGAGTATCCCCACTATTACCCCGAAAATAGACCGACATACCTGAGACTAGGTAGCTACGAAGAATATATTTACCTTTGAAAGCCTCTTCTTGTTCTTACTGAACCAATTGTGCATCCCTTTATCCGGTATCCGCTTATAACCTCTTTCCATGCCACAAAAACATATTCGACGCATAACCCATCATTCCAACAATAACATTGCAGCGTGTTTGTGTCGTCACTTCAACCAGCCGAGCTTGCATGATACCTGTTCCTACTACGAGTATATGGTACCAGGTTCACGGAATTTTTCATGGTCGAAAACTTCTGGACAAGCCGCAGTCATACGGGTTGTCTTGCTTTTTCCCTCTCGGCGCACTCTGTACTGATTTTGGCGCATACAGTCCAAAAGTGTTTCCACTGCTTGTCAATCCCAAGGAACTTTTTTCTCTGGATTTTCTTCTTCTTACAGTTGTTGGTGAGTGACCGATGTTGACCGAAAGATTATGTTGTACATGGAGGGATGGCCAAGAATAACACGGGAGGGGGGGGGAGTACGCGTTTCTTGCGGCAAGACTTGTGCAGATGGTCGCCGCGCGTAAAACCTCGCGCGCGATGCCTGGGGGATGACCGGTAAGGCGTTCTTTATAAACAGCCAAGGCATTCATTATCTTTTCGGTGTTGACTTAGGGACACATTCCAAGCCGTCTTTTGGTCCGATAGCAGGCGCATACAACGCTTTGTGAACATACCAGGTACACATTATCACAAGAGTAAAAAAACAAATAAGCACGCCCGGAATGAAGGTTTAAAAGCGGTATAGTACCAGGGGTATTAAATAAAAAATCTCTCGGAGGAAAATACAAAATATGAAAGATGCTACGAACAGAAGAGCATCTATAATACGTACTCTTTTTATATTGAAAGGAGAGCAACTACAGTACCAGGTACATACAATACTGTAAATATCTGTTCAATAAAAAAAACTTGTTTTCAGTACGTTTTCCCATTTGCGTTCTCAATATTAGCATTTAGAAAACATAAACGAGTCGTCTACTCTGTGAACATACACCTCCATATATCCGAACAACGAGTATCTCACCGGTACATATCTCGTTGTTGTTGAAAACACACACCAAACACAATCAACCACGCTCGCTCTAGCTCGGTTGCGAAGTTCAAGGTGGACTCGTGTGGCCGAGAGTATAATCCTTGCATTGGAAGTGAGGCTGTTGTGGAATCATCACACCCATCACTGGAAAAGCTCTCTACTGTGTTACATGCGTACGCATATCTTTTGTGTTGTCGCGACATACCAACACCTCCATGCTGGATGGGGGAGGGTGCCTTACCACTTATTCGACGAAACGGTTATACAGGTTGAACCATATCCAACCCTAACCCTAACCCTAACCCAAACAATCAAGGTTGGGATAATCTCTTCCGTCTCGTGCACAGTGTGCCTCGACCATTCTCTGGAAGAAGTAGCAAGGTCTACCGAGATGGGGGGAGACTTTGTGGTATCGTTCCTACTCTACTGTATCGTACGGGTGTTAATATTGGCGTTGTATTGCATTCCGTCGGTGTTGGGACCACAGACGAGACTGTCAGCTGTCAGCTTACATTGTTACTGGAACCACCAAGCACCGCGGAACGTACGTTTATTTTGTTTGTTCGTCAACCATCATCATTCAACCACCATTCACTATATTTAGTCGTCCGCGGACAAGTTCAGCAAGAGCTCTGACTACACTACAGTACTCCTACGGTCGAGATGTGCCGTATATTGCGATGACTCACGTGTAATGGTCATTGGACGTACCTGGTACCCGATAAACTGCGCGCTATCATGCCGGACCAGTTTGGCAAGCTCTGATGACGGATGGCATTACTACCGCTACGGTCGATGCGAGCTCTGCCGATACTTGAAACGGGCTTGACAAAAAACGTGCATACCCGGTACCTGATAGACAACACATCCATTAATAACAACCACCGACCTACTACAGAGAAATACGTCGTAAGGTCTTCACTCACAATTTTGAGGAAGGTAAAGACGGACATGTGCGTTTCAACGCCGTCGACCCCCGAATCCAAGTCATCACCAGCATCTTCATCAGCGCTTGCCGGCACTTCCGGGATGGTAAGGGCTCGAACAAGGCTGCGACTACGCCAAGCACTACGACCGCCCCACGCAGCATAGGCAGCCTGGTTCTCGACGTCGTCGCCATTAAACCCGTAGACTGCCGCCGCTGATGGACCGACGGGGGCGCTCTTCATTGATCGTTCAGGCTTGGCATCTTTCTTTTCGGTGACCGTTCGCATCGTGGACCACGGCGTCGCGGCGGGGTTAAAACCTAAGAAACAGGGAGAATAGAAAAACCTGCGAACCGAACGACGATATGATACGTCGTAAGTATCTACCCAGAGAGTGCTGTTGAAATGCATAGACCAAGTTACCACTCTCCCCGGCCTTTCGCCTGCACCTACGCCACGGTATACTAGAGGTAAGAAAGATTGGGTGATACAACCAGCCCCAGTCCTGTGGAAAATGGAGAGAACAAGAAAACAGTGAAGTATGGGTAGGATCACCGGCTGGGGCAGGAGGCCACATGCAATCCAATGGTTGCCTCGAATGATCAGTCTAGACGCAGAAGAATACAACAGCATTTCACAAGAAGTTGAGTGGAAGCGCGGAAAGTGAGCCCCGCGCTATACAGGGTGCTGTGGCGCCCGACAAAACGGTAAAGCCAGCCGATGCGAGATGCCATACGACAAGGACGCCGCACCGCAAGGCTAGGAGGCCTATTTGATCGCGCATGCGGCGACTAGACGGAGGATACGGCAGGGGGTGTCTCCATTTTCTCCGTCGAGTTTTGGCGACTGGCGCGAGTGGCTCGGTACCTTATTCCAAAACGGACTTAAACCATTGTTTTTTTTTGGCGCAGCGCAACAAAATTTTCCTCCATTTTGATGCATATCGCGAAACCGAAAAGCACACAGATAGGTAGCCACTCGCGCAAGTGGCTCTGAGCCGCTGAAAATGAGTCCGTAAAAGTGATTTAAAGGACTACCCTAGCCTTGGTCTGGACGACTACGAGGAAGGTTGCGCGGTTGTTGACAAAATATACTTATGGTCTGGGCCTGCACCTCGTACAGTAGTGGGGGCTATCTAAGGCGGTATAGTGCGAAATAGGTTTCGCCGCCCTATATCGAGAGGCCGCCCTATTCATCATAGATAGGGTATTTGATGAACCGATCGCACTATTTAGTCTATAACGTGCCCTATTCATCATAGATAGGGCGTTTGATGAACCGATCGCACTATTTAGTCTATAACGTTGCCTCAAATTAGGGAGGTGATCGCCCAATCGAGCGAATACTGCTGTTTATTGTACGGTAGAACGTGCTGCTGACATAGCAGATGCTACAGAGTACTGCACGGAGGAAGATACACGTGCTCAGCAAAGGATGGTACAGAGTACGACTACCGAACCCACTAAACATGGATGAAATCAAACGCATACACTAATACAGCAGAATGTGACATGTCTATTCTCTCTCAGGGAAAGCAGCAGAAGAGGGGAGTTGTGTACTGATGTGGAGGTGAGAATGGGCCGCGAAATAAGGCGGATACCGCCCTGGATAAGGTCGATACCCCCCTATATCGGCCCTGGCTTTATATAGGGCATCGCCCTATTCAGGGTTTCTTTTGTTCGTTTTTGAAGAATAAACCACTGAGCTACTCAGTCAGCGCTGACTGAATGGCTCACTCAGTGGTTTATTTATAAACGAACAAAAGAAGTATTCGATGTAAAGAATAAACCAATGAGCCACTCAGTCAGCGTTGACTTGGTGGCTCAGTGGTTCATTCTTTACAAACGAACGTCTGTCGTGCAAGCCGATTTTGGCCGTCTTATCTCGAGTGGCCGCCTTACTATGACCACCTTTTCGTAGGCCCCACTCCTGTTGTATCAAGTACCAGTACAGCACAGGACACCTACTGTAAGAAGAAACAGGGTAACAAGAAAGGCAGGCTGATATTTACCCGAAAATTATTACTTCGGAAGCCTTTTTAGTGAAGTTGGTGGACACGTGCTACGATGATAGAGGTAGCACTTTTTTTTTCGGCAAGAACATTTTCTGAACGACGGAGCCCCGTAACCCAAAATCGTCGGAATGTCAGGGTGTGGCACATTAATTACTGTGTTTTTTGGCGTAGCCATGGTTGACCCACCCTAACCCTAACCCTAACCCTAACCCAAACCCATACGATATAAAGGCCGAAAAACGTGCCGCGACGTGCCACGACGTGCCACGGGGCAAAATGGTTGGAAATGTCTAATAATGTGTATCACCGGAATGTCACTCTTGTTTTAATTTTGCAATATGACTTTTTTGTATGAAACCAGATTTTGGGTGAGGTATGGAGCTCCTCATGTAAGGAGCCCCAGAAACGAAATGGTGCACCTCCACCGTCGCATGTGTCAGTGTAGAACTCACTCTTTACCAAATGAGAAATACAGCCTGAGCCTGATTTCACGTTTCTCATTGGTTAGGTGTCTTGTATTCTACCTGTGAATCTCTGTGTGCCTGCCTGTGTAGATATAGCGAGCCATGGCTGGTGGTTTCTACTTACTTTTTGGCCTGCTTTATTTGATACCAGGTACGTAGCTCCTGCCGGTCGGATCTGTAAAGCATTAATAATGAGAAACACAGCTGCTGTACTAACGCCCTGTCAACTAATAAATGCTGCACACAGCATCGGAACGGTCCGATGTGGGCACGGCAATATGCCACAGTCAAGAACGACAAACAACGTTTACATATTATTTTATAACGTGGCACACCTCCCACGGTTGCAAACTGGGAACATATATATATCGGGATGATCAACCTCTGGATATCGAAATGAATTGGACCGTTTTGTTTTCCGAAACAACACGTACTTGCCGTAAAATACGTACGAACCAGGTAGTATCAGGTACATAGCGAGCAGAAGCCCTCCGGCACATCTCTGGAGCGGACATGCGCGCATCCATACCATACTCGGCGACAGAAGCAGTGAAAGAAGATTTCCTACGTAGGAGGTTGGAACAACGAAGGCATAGGCCTACTCTACCAAGCCGCTACCCACATAACACACTACTTCTACTCCTACTACTACATAATACCGTATCTGGTACCAGGTGCTACAGTACCTTTCTACTGTAGTGTTCAGTGCTACTGCTGCTACTGTACATTTATGAACTTGCCTGTGTCGCACAGAAATCCCGCCGCAGCGTGTTCTGCCGTGTGTGTGTAGATGATCGCTGGATGCAGGTATGTATATCCAGCGTCCGCAGACGAAGCTAGCCGGCGTTGTGCCGAGACACACCAGGACTGTCCGCACCAAGGGGAAACCTGTTCGCGACGAAAGTTCAAATACAATACGCGTACGCAGCGCAAGAAGATGAACTCGGCCGGGTGTTTGAGGCTGTAGACCACAATAATAAATAGGTGTTGTGTGGTGTGTGTGCTGTAGGTGCTGCGTAGCCGAACCACGCCGTGGCAGATCTAGCATTGATTGGATCTATGGAAGAACGATCTTCAGTATTGTTGTGGCTTTCTGTGGTCCCCTGCGAAAGCGGAATTCCCGGAGGCGTACCATCCATCGAGTGTGGGCACAGCAGACGCCGTTCGGCCAGGCATATGCTGGGAATTTTCTGGCCACCGACATGTATGTCTCAACGAGACGTCATCCCAGGCAAGCCTGTCATCCAACCGACAATATCGCAGGATCTTGACGCTCTGACAGGTACGTACCTGTACATAGAGAGGTTGAGAGCATATTATCCTGTGTATGTCGTATACGTCTGTTTCTGGAGATGGATACCTCGCCGCAAACCGTTAGCCGCTTGTGGGCGGCGCTCTCGACGATAACAAGTATTTGCAGGCTTCGTAGGGTAGGTGCATGCGATGCGTGGTGGTCAGGGTCGGGGACATTTCTTCGCCATAATTAATTGATCTCCGGACTCCCGAAGTCAATTCAATGTCCCCCCTCCCATGCAAGCCTTCAGACAGACATATACTCTAACAACAGTCAAGTCACAGTAGTTCGTCGATGAGGTTACGAGTATGATATCTACAGTAGTATAGTTGCCGGTTATGAAAATCGTTTCTTTCACGAGCTTCTTCTTGTCACCGCGTCAAAAAGTCCTCTCATAAGCTCCAAACGAACAGACTCGTGGGTACGTTCGATGCACACGTGCGTACGTAACAGGTACCAGGTATGATACACAAGCGATATTAGTGGTCCCTCTACAGCTGCACCGGCTGGGCAAATGATGGTTGCCCGCTATACCTGAAGCGGGTGCGAAAATGCCTGACAGGTATGGGAACCCGCAGTAGTAGTGGCGGTATGCGGAGGAGCGCAGGTTGCCGTCATAGGGCCTACACTCCAGCTGGCACATACGGCAGCCATGGCCGGACCACAACTACAACAGATCTACCCAGCAGAAATACCCAGGTGGAGGGTGGGAGCCCAAAAGAAGTTTTGGGCGCAATCAATATATCTGTCGCACTGTATTCCACCTGCTGTGCTACTTGCTGTTCTTTGTCAAACATGTGGAAACACGCAGCTCTGCTTTTCTGCGTAATTTCTTGCTAGATTTATTCCCTCCAGCAGCAAGCAGATGCGCTTGCGAGGACAGGGTGGTACAGTTCCCTGCTGTACTGTAGGAGTACTATTGCTATACAAAATGTCGTGCGGCAGCTAATGTTACGCTTCCATCATCAAGTGCATACGTCCCGGACCACTTCTTTTTCATCATCAAGTGCATACGTCTCGGACCACTTCTTCTGTTGCTGTACACTAGAAGATGTACTAGAAGATGTGTTTCATATTTGTTTGCCATCCATCACCCAAAAGATACCAGCACAGCGAGTATTTCAATCCTGGCACAAAATTTCACGCAAGTCCCGGAGAGAAGAAAAATCGGTAAATTTGCTGCAGGAGGTTTTTTGCAGGCCTCTTTTGGTATAGTTTCCACGTGTTGTCAAATATTCTCCCGGCGGTGAAACAATCGCGGACTTCGATTGTGCATGGAAACCAATAAGGATTCGCTCATACTATTAATATACTACCAGTATATGTCTGTCATCGTACTCTAAGTAAGTACTGTTGTTCCAGCATGCTGTGCCGAAACACACAGCACATGATGGTGAAGCAGGTATAGGGAGGACAGTATATATAGCTACTGGATATAATTATTTCGATTTCGATTTCCATCCAATACTGATGAGTTGTACGGCGGTGCGTATCCGATTCGATGGTTGCTACCATACAGGACTTCGTAGCCGCCCGGCTGTTGCAGTAGTCGCATCCAAGTTTACTACTTGCATGGCACCCTCGGGTATATTGTATTGGGTGTTTGTTGTTGCATTCCTGGTATCTATGATGTACATCAGGCATTCTCTTCTAAATAGATTATTTAGAGGACCAAAATAAGTTGGTCGGGGTAATTATTATGCCACACACCACAATTCGTAACACAACAAACTGTGCACCCACTGCTGTACATGCGCTGTATGTATGATGTGTGGATGTATGCGCAAAAACAATATTCATCAATCAAATACCATTCTTAAGACTCATTGAAGAAAGCTCCAACAAGCAGCGGCGAGCCGGCGCCTGTGCCTATACGACTTGGGATACGAGCAGCACTACAACAGCAACCAGCTCACAGCAACAGCAGCAGCAGCGTGGGCCCACATACGAAGACCAAAGGAGAGAAAAAACTACGTAGAGAACGTAGATGTGGAACAAGATTTTAGAAGCTACCTGGAAAGCTCTTCTCGCGTACTTTATATACACTACTATTAATAGGGAATAAGCGGCACTCCCGCCCCCACGGCGGTAGCGCCACGGTGAAGCAAGAAATTTCGACAGAGAAAATCAGACGCATATTACAGAACGAAACTAAGGATAGATATAAACATCAAAACATGTGGTGAGATTGGGTTTTTCATTTGGAACTAGTATGGACAGTTAAGTTCATTAAGAATTAGAATGGAAAAATAAGGTTTCCCTGGAAAGAGTAGGATGTTTGAATCGGGTACTTGCAATTTCTACATGAGCAAGAATTCCGATTAGTCT
>JAYJMJ010275054.1:0-12374 GCA_036873875.1 Laminaria ephemera
GTATAGGACGCAAAACCATATATATATATATGCAGTCTTACTACCGGCGAGGGGACGGTGGGGGGGGGGGGTGTTGTAGGTAGCGTTTAGATAGCATTACCTGCCCGTATGGTGCAAAATCTGACTGGTATATGACGCAAACATATATATATATATTTGTAGTCTTACTACCGGCGAGGGGACGGAGGAGGGAGGGGGGGAGTTGGGTTGTTGTAGGTAGTGTTTATATCGCATGACCTGTCCGTATGGTATGGGACGTTATGAGCATTAGTCAATGGTGTTCATTTCTGACTGTTTTCTGACTGGATCACCAGGGTTTACATGAGGATAATTTCATGTATGGTAACTATACAAAATGTTTTTAACGGGGCAACCTGGTGTTTTGTGTGAATGTTAGATACATGCAAGCAGCTGTTTGACGGGAGACGGCCTTTTCGTTTTATGTAGTGCGTGTTTGTTGATTTCGCCTTCAACTACCGCACTTGCTCAAGCCTAGTACTCGTCCCCTGCTTATGAATGGTCTAGACACTCAAGTTACTACTACTGTTTTATGTAATTGTAAACGTTTGTTTGGTGTACTTTTTAACGGAAGACAGTATTTTTGTTTAAAGTAATGCGTATTTATTGGACGTCGTCGTTTGGAACTATCGTGCTTACTCAGGCCAAGACCTAGCACCGTACTTATGTACTGTGTATAAACCCAAGATACCACATCTGCGTTTTCAGTAATTTTGACTTTTATTACCATTAACTTGTGTTAGTGGAAGTGTGTTGGCAGAGTGCTGGAGGGCCGAACCTTGGTGGCTCGAACGATGTGTGTTCGTGGGGGTGCGCTGGCAGGGTGCTGGAGGGCCGAAACTTGGTGGTAAATCAGTTAACGGGGAATGTGTGCTGGTGGGAGCGCGTTGGCAGGGTGCTGGAGGGCCGAAACTTGGTAGCTCGCTACCGCTCGAAATCAGTTAACGGGGGATGTGGGTTAGTGGGCGTGCGTTGGCAGAGTGTACTCAAAGTAATGTGGTATGAGTTTTATAACGCAGGCGCCATCTGGCCTTCCCACACTGACGACTTCTCGGAAAATTCTTCACAACGCAAGTGTCTCCGAGACGTGCTACATATGTTGATGTTCTGCAGTACAAAATGAGCCTGCGAATAGTGGAACATCTCGCACCCGACTGTTCCGAGCATCGCCTGGTTTGAAACTTGCTTGGGATTCGGAAATCGATAGCGAGTGTTTTGTAGACGTGTTATGATTAGGGTTAGGATTGACGTTAGGGTTTAGGAAACATCCGTGATTCTTCCGTACAAAAAGGGCGCACTCACGGTTGAGCGGCACGTACGCGGGTGCGAGCAATCACAGCTTTGGCAACGAGCTTGAGATTGAGATATTTACTGCATGTGTTTCCAAGGTGTATATGGTGTGTACTGAATCAACGTTCTGCTGTACGACATCAGCGCACTCGCGACCGTTCTTCTACGACCGAACAACCTTCAGATTCAACCGTCTTTTGTTACTTTGCATCAGGTGCCATCTACTCCGCCTTAAATCCCTTTGTGACAGTCGTGGGAAATATCCAGTTCTTGGGAAACCAGGCCATATTTTACGGAGGGGCGTTCTCTCTTTCAGACCCAGGTGAAGTGTACATAGCTGGCACAACATTCGAATCCAACAAAGGCGCCTCCGGTGGAGCCGTATCGCTGACGTCTACGGAAGGAACAACAGGGGGGTTTGAGAGCGCTCGGTTTGCAAGCAATTATGCTACTAACGGAGGGGCGTTGTACTTAGGCCCGGGCGACAAAGGGGAGACTGAAAAACCTAGGTTCGTTCAAGATTCTGTCTTCGTCAGCAACATTGCCGGTAAGAGACGTGTTACGATACGGGTTACGCTGTTTGGCCGTTTAAATCTGACTGACTCGTCTCCTCAACTAAAACACTACCCGATACCGTTGGAATGCTACTAATTGTTTTCTGCTTACCAATGTAGTAGGCACCGTGGGATTGTTCATCGGGTGCGCTTTCATTTGTTCTCAAAGTCAGTGGTTTGGAAAGATATAGAATTCTTCAAGCGAGGAGCCTCATAAACAATGGGTGCACCCCTACTCCAGCGTTCATCAAGGGTCCCCTGGCTGATTGTAACTATGAAAAACCTGGACGTATCGTGTTACCATACCACTTGGTCTTAGGCATAAAATTTCTTGATGATAATTGCTTTCTTTGAGTCCCGTGGAACGTGGCAAAATATGATGATAATGTACGCATTCTGATAGCGTACCCATTGGTCTTGCACATGCATGAAGTGTCTTATTGATCGATACTTTGGTTGACGCCCATCGCTGCAACCTACCTGCGATACTGCGACCGTGGTGTGATGGTTTCACCTGTCATGTCGCAGTTGATCGGGGTGGAGCGCTGTTCAACACCGGGGAGCTTGAAATCGACGACACAGCGTTTTCGGAAAACACTGCCGGGGAAGGCGGCTTGGCCATCCACAACGAAGAATATTATTCCGTTGAGCTAAAGAACGTCACTTTCCACGATAACAGGTTCAGCTGCCCTTCGGACCAGTACAGCGATGCCCATCACGTGAGGATGTAACATTCGCCTTCCCGCTCACAAGAAAAGCACATGTCCCGAAAAACCAAACAACATAAAAAAATGCTGACCAGCGCAGCTAAACAGTGAGGGCATGTTTTAATCCGGTTCCCTGTCAACCAGTAGGCCAATTCTTATACAGTCGGATCCGTGAGTCGAAAAGGGCTTTGTTCGACTGAACTGTTTTCGACTGGATTCTTCTGGGCCTCCTTGTTATCGTCAGCCAAGTCGTTTTTGTTTTTTGTTATCTTTCTGCTGGAGGCGGTTGGTGTGAGGGAGTACTGCTGTATGGCAGTCGAAAGTCGCTTGGAAGGCTGTGCTTCGTGCGTTCTCCGCGAGCAACGCGTGCTTCACGCGCCACGAAGCCTCGTCCAAGCGGGTTGGTGGCGATGGACTTTGCCGCAAGCCGCAGAAGCTACGTTCGTGGCGTTGCACACAGCCGATAGCCGCCAACGTTACAGAAGCGTAGCCGTTGGTGGCAAAATGTCATCGATACCGCGCGCTGCTCCCATCCTGTAATATAAGATGCTTGCGGGCGGAGCTAGGAATGTGCCACGCTGACTTGCGGCGAGACGCAGCAGCAGCGATAGCAGCCAGGCCAGCATTGGTGCTGTTGTAGGGTACTGCTGTGTGGTACGTGGTATGGGTGTGTAGCCGTGTGTGTGTTTTTGTGGTGGCATGAGCGATGCGATGTGTTTTTAAACGTTTTCGACTGAGCAATCCCACTCGCACATCCTGTCGAATCGACAACCTTTTTCGATTGGATGTGCGCGTCGAATTGCTCAGTCGAAAAAGCTCCTTTTCGACTGTGTAAGAAGCCGATTTGGTCTTCATTCGAAAAAGACCTTTTCCGAGTGACGGATCCGACTATATAAGAATTGGCCTTACGGACCCGTCGTTTTGTGGGAAATTTATTTGGAGTCAGCGTGGGATGTCAGAGATCTTTCTTTTATGGACACCTAGTTGGAGTTATGGTGGGATCATTTTCGAAGCAGTGAAACTGTTAAATATCACGTGATCAGTCCCCGAGCAAACCATACAACACTGGCCGTCACAGGTTTTGGAGCTTGGGTTATGTCAATAACGTAGAAGCGTATCGGCTGTTTGTTCAGGGCTCGGCGGGGAACGTGGCATGGCGGTTGGGCGACATATGCTTGACCTGTCGATGAACTGAACACATATCTGTGCTGTCTATTAGGGTGGCCCGGAATGCTTACAATTAGGGGCTTGGTAGAGCTTAACAACAATTCACGGGCATCTAAACTACTTGTGTTTGCTAAACGTCATCTCAGCGTCTGTGATATCTACGTACACCGCGGACTGTCTATCGACATTCTTGCTGATAGATTGACCATGTGGCCGTCTGTTGCCATCCGATTTCCCTTACGTATGTATGTAGCACCTATCGCTTCAACCTCGACTGTCAGATATATTCAGTGTGTGTGAAAAATGTTCCGTATATTACAAGTCACACTTACCCCTACAAAAACAATTCCGCGCACACATCCACTCCTGTTTCTTCGGTTCATATTTGGTTTTAGACATGCTGTGCCTGTCAACGTTGAGATCGTACCTTGGCTATCCTTCTGTCCAAGTGCATCAGGATTATCCAAGAACCTGTCGCTTCGAGCTTGTCTGTCGGTAATGCTCAGCGGGAGTTTTAAATAGTGCGCATGTTTGCACATCCTAGCATACCTGGTAGATAAATTCGCCAAACTCGTCTCGCCACCTTGTGATATTTTTAAAGCCCTGTGTCCATGAATGTCATGTTAGAAGTTTGGCTACGTTTCCCTCCGCTTGTACAGGGATTCTCCAAGCAGCTATCACCTCGTGCTAGTCTATCGGCTCACCGGGCGATTAATGTTGAGTGCATTCTGCGTATGTCATATGTCCAAGTCTCTCCCGCGTTTGCTTCGCCCTTTTCCACTCAGCTCGATGTTATCTACGGTAGGGGTGCATCCAATATTTGTGAGGCTCCTCATTTGAGGAGCTCTATACCTCGCCCGGTAGGGGGGTCCCGTTCAAGTCCTATTTTACCAGCGGCTCAGAGCCACTCGCACGGGTGGCTACGCTATAGACTTATGTGCGGTAGCAAATATTCGCAGTCTTTGTTTACGGTTTTGTGCTCTTTTGTTTGGAAACGTCGCGAAATACAACGCCATCAAATTGTTTGTTACAGAGCCACTCGCGCGAGTGGCCTAAACTCGGAGGTGAAAAGTATAGTGTAACATACCCGGTACTCCTTACCGTTGCCTTGGTCCCGAATTTAGGAAAAACACGAAAGTGCAACCCGATTAACAACCCCATCGTCTGGGTGTTTTACCTGTAATATTGAAGCAACACATATAGTATTGCAACGATATTGAGCAGTTCTTCAGTTCAGGCGCCCCGTCAGTCAGGAATATTTTGGTCAATATGAAGTACACTACCCTTATCGTGACACGTGTCCTGTGTCAACCACAGTAACCTGTGTTCACAAAATTGATGCTTTCCGTCCACTTGTATCAGGACTCTCCGGGCACCTGTCGCTTCATACTGGTCTGTCAGGGATGCTCGGAAAGATGCGACGTTGACGAGAAAGCTGCCAAGGTCACCACCGACACGATCCCTGTTTGTGATGATATTCCCGACGGCGTGTCGCAATCGTCGCCGACTACGCTTCAAACGTTCGAACTGTTGAAGGGGTACTACCGCGTTTCCGCTGAAAGCCGGGTCATCCGAGAGTGCTACCAGAAGGAGGCCTGCAAGGGGGGTACAAACGATCTCAATTACTGCACCGAGGGCTACTCAGGACCTTGTAAGTACTTGTAAAGAGTCGTAGGTGCAGGGTAACTAGGGTAGAACTAAAAACGATCGTTATTGCTGCGCTGAGGGCTATACTAGATGGCAACTGGTAGGGAGCACTGGTTCCTCGTGTAACTAGGCATGTTAATAGTGATTGTCTCGAGTACTGAGCCTAGGTCTATACAGGAACTTGTGAGGAACGCACGGCAGCTGGTGGTCAATATTTTTTTACCCTGTAGACTAAACATGTATATAGTTAATCCCGAAATCCAACCTATCCGGGAATGCTTCCATAATGATTCCGGCAATGGGGGTACCAATTATTTCAATTCCTGCGCCGAGGGCTGAACGGAAACTTGTAAGTATCTCTGCAGGGTCATAGGTACACGGTAACAGGCGTACGAACGGCAAATTCTTCTGCGCTGAGGGCTATCCAGGACCTTGTGGGTAAAGTACATAACAGATGGGCACCAATGGTCGCTCCTGTATACTGAGCATGTAGTGACTGCATATATCCGAGTGATGTGGGAGTGCTTTATTAGATGGATGCTCGCAATGGGGTACCGGTGGTCTCAACTACTGCTCAAGGGCTGGACAGGACCTTGTGAGCAACTCTGCAACGTCAAAAATGGGGGGCAACAGGGGTAGAAATTATCCTAATTCCTGCTGTACACCTTGCACGTAACTGCAGGGTTATACATGGAGGGCAACAGCGGTACACACGATCTCAAATATCACGCCGAGGCCTTGTCCTTGTATGAATCTCTGCAGGGTCACAGGTGGAGGTAATAGGGGTACACACGATATTAATTTCGGCGCTGAGGGCTATACAGGACAGGTGGTAACGCACGGTAACAGATAGGTAGCAAGGGCAACTCTCTATAGACGGACCATGTAGATAATGCCGAAAGCCGAGTGTTGCTGGAGTGCTACCAGAAGGACGCTTGCAGTGGGGGAACTGACGGTTTGAACTACTACGCCACGGGTTACGTTAGACCTCGAACTTTGACGTGTGCTGCAATACTGGGGCAAGAGCCGCGTTCCAAGTTAAAGGCGCACCAAACTGTCATGATGCTCCTCACCTGGGGAGCTCTACCTCACCTTATTTAGAAAGAACAACAGGCAGTCCAACGGTACCGGGTACTAGGTCCCTCATGAGTCAGAAATTCTTGGGCCGAACACGTACTCCCCCTATCATAGCACGCTTCTTACCGATAAATACACTGGAAATGAGAAGGGCAGTAGACGTTTCTGTATTCTTGACGATAATAGAGAATCATGCTAGTGTAGAGGGGGGTGCCGATATCTCTCAGGTTTTTCGCGAGAGCATCTCTTTACCGTAACAGAAGCCTAAACTCGACAACCGTCGTTCTCACAATCCAACGAACGATCCCATGGGCGAGGCGAGTCAGAAATAACGTCCTAAGTTAGGAATTGGACTGCAATGAAAATGGACAGTGCTTTGGCTGAGGAGCCCCGTCAGGCGGAATCAAGGTTACGGTGGGGCGGGAGGGAGGGCACTCATTTGCTGCTTGCCATAGCCATTCACGGCCTTTTAATGCAACGGCCCAGGGCCACTTGAGCGAGTGGCTACGGTAATGCTTTGCTGTGCTCTATAAGTATACAATATACGTTGCCCGGATTGCCAGTGCCTCTCCCCTACCATAGCATTGGCCCCACGAAACAAATGGCCCGACGTTTACTCCATCCACCGTAGCTTGTCCCTAGATACGAACTGCATACTCTTCATCCTTTTGGGACGCCGAAATAGCGACCCAATCAGTGCTAAAGTATATTTATCACCAGTCTAGGAAGAGCGTGGAGCAGCACAAGTGTCACCATGCTTCGCGCGTGTCGTACAGTAGAGTTTCTTACGTTTCAATTCAGGCACACTCCTTCCCTCAGGGACACGGGATGCTTTGTTTGGCCGATGCCGTAGTCGTCACTTCCTTTTGACGGTTCTACCCTCTCCAAAAACTACAGTAGGCTACCTTGTCCACATAGATGCAACCCACACTCACCGCGCCTTGATCCATACCCTCAATTATATAGCCGTATGTGGTAGACGCCCTTACCTTTATGGATCGACGTTCTTCCCTGCATATAATAAGTAATTTCTCTAACGTGTGTGTCCCATGTTACCAGGTATAAACCACAACTGCTACGATACCGGTAGCACTCTCAAAAAAACATAGTTTTAACTGACGGGGCTCCTCAACTGAAAAACTACTTAATTAAAGTATCGTTCCAACCCTACTTGTGCTTTACGGAAATAGTCGTTACATACCCAGGCCATGGGAGTCTTCACCGGGGTATAATAAAGTTTGCTCAACGGCAGTAGTTTTGTGAGAATTAGAATTCCTCAGGTGAGGAGCTTCAGAAATGTGTAGGTGCACCCGTCCCGTAGCATACGTCAAACCTCGCCTTATGAAAAAACTGACGAAGCTCAAACTACCCCAACTTCCCCCTCTCACGCAGATTGTGCTGTCTGCGATGAGGGTTATGGTGCTGGGGTAATGAACCGTTGCCACGCGTGCTCCAAGGAAACCAGGCGCTGGTCTGTGGGGCTCGCGACAGCAGCTTTGACGATCGTGTTCTTTTTGGCTGTTATGGTGGTGTCCAATACTATCCTGAAGTCGGAGGACGATCCAGGGACTTCGTGTCCCGCGACGAAACTCGATTGCCACAAATGGCTTGCCAAGGCGCTTCCGCTGTCTGCCATCAAGATTGTGGTCGTGGTGTTACAGATCATCACTCAGGTGAGCGTATCCTTGGGATAAGCTTTAATTCCGTCGGGATTGACCGAGGCTACGGTAGGCGGGGGTACCCCCATTGTCACTACTGATTAAAGGCCATACCAAAAACGTCTCAAGATATATAAATGTATATATATATCTGTTGACGTAGCGTGACAAACAGTTCCATGACGGCGCTTTTTGTGAGACCTTCACGCTCAAATTCGGTAGACACTCGCGTTAGTGGCTCTGGGTCGCTGAGAGCGGAAACACAAGATGTCACCCCTCCACCCACCACCCCCTACGGCGATGCATGAAATGAGTACACCCCCCCCCTACCTTAGCCTTGGTCACTTGCTCAGGGTTCAATCAGGGTTCAAAGAGGTTTGTTCCTCACCAAACACCTGAGTGTGCAAGTATTGTACGCGGCGGCCAGTGAATGTTGGTCCAACGGCTTTTCAAATCGAACAAACCCCTTTTGAATACAAATGGGTTTGAAAATGTAATGGGTAGTTTGTTTTGTTCGCAGAGCACCGCCAGTCACATGGAGGGCTGTAAGGTTTTGTATTGAACGCAACTATGAGTTTATGTACGTCCCCACGGTGTAAATACGAACCGTCCACACTTTACCGACTTTATAGATGGGAGAGAAGAACGACGTGGTACAGAAAGAAATTCAAATCGAATCCACCAGTGCTGTACCATTGCTATTTGGGCCGTGGCCAAATAGTGCTCAAATACGGCATCGCCTCTGTCTAGGGCGCTTGGTACGTGCAGGCTACACTGCCGAAAGCCGACACCAAGCTTGGCTCCCCTGCAACTAACGTGCGCCAGCCATTTCATACTGTTGGGTTGGCTGTTTTAAAGACACAGAATCCGATTATATCATTTGTTTGGAAAATCGTTTGTTGTAATGCCTACTAATATCGGCAGCTAGTTGAATTTCCTCCACGACGACATTTAATGCTTCGCTGTAATTTTGCCTACTACACGATGCTTGCGTAAACGCGACGACAGCGGAAAATGCCGCAAATGGTGGATTGGGGATTCGACGCATACTGCGGTAGGTGTGCGCCCACTATTTCTGAAGCCCCTCACAAAAATGCCGCAAATGGTCGATTGGGGATTGGACGCATACCACGACGGTAGGTGTGCACCCACTATTTGTGAAGCCCCTCACTTGACGATCTCTTCACCTCGCCCACGTAATTACTTCGAGGGAAAAGGAATGTACAACACGTTTCACAATCCCATGGCCTACCGGTATGTTAAAACCCAAGTATTACTCGAAAACGAAAATGGTGTTTCCACGATATGGAGCAACTTCTCCGCATGGGACACCCCCAAGCCCGAAAACTAACTACCAAAATGTGCTGCAACACTTTCATTCGTTACCTGCACTACATTACTGTGGTTGTGGGGTGCCGTGGATAAGAAAGGTCTTTGGGGGGTAGCTGACCCTCGATTTGCCCCAATATCCCCGTACTCCGCACGGGCAGTTCACTAATACCGCAGGTGATGTGTATCCCGATGAATACCATGCCTTCCTGACAAACCTGTTATTGATCGTGTTGCCTATTCACTCGACCGCCAGTTCACTCAAATCGTAGGTGCAATGTATCCCGACGAATATCGAGTCCATTGCTGCGATGCTAACAGCGTTCACCATACCTATTCGCGACGCTACCAGTTCACTCGAATCTTAGGTGCTATGATATTTCGATGAATGCGAGTCCCTCCTTGCGACGGTAGCAACCATCAATTCCCTATATTCACTGACAGCTACCGACATGCCTATGCACCGCACTGTCAGTTCACCGAGATCGCAGGTGCCGTGTATCCCGACGAATACGAGGCTTTTCTTGCGAAGCTGTCAGCTATCAACTTGGACATCGGGCACATACTCTCCACTTCCTGCATCATTAACACCAACTTCTACGCCAGGCTCTTAGTCGCCACCATTGGGCCGCTGGTCGTGCTTTTTCTTTTGTTCGGAATCCTGTTCGTCGCGGAGAAGCGGAAGGGGAACACCGTCACCGCGGAGCTAATGCTGCACCACAAGCTTTCGTCTTTAGGGCTGTTCATTGTGTTTTTCGTGTATTCTTCAGTGTCTTTCACGATATTTCAGACTTTCGTATGCGATGAGCTAGACGATGGCACATCGTACCTCCGTGCGGACTACAGCCTTATCTGCACATCCGAGAAACACGCAGTGTACACGCTTTACGCTAGCATCATGGTGTGCGTCTACCCAGTCGGCATTCCAGCCCTATTTGCGTGGTGGCTGGCGTACAATAGGCAGGACTTGCAGAAAACTGGGAGAGTGGAGCTAGCCCACCTGCAGTCATCTCGTCATCTATGGGATGCGTACAGCCCCTCGTGTTACTACTTTGAGGTGATCGAGTGTTTCCGACGAATTGTGCTTACCGGTGCGGCTGTGTTTGTTCTTCCAAACAGCTCTAAGCAGATCGCAATACTATTTCTGCTGGCCGTGGTGTTCACGTTTGTTTCTGAGTCTCTTTCTCCCTTCGCAAGCAAAGCCGACATGTGGCTGTACCGCTGGGGAAACGCCATCATTCTGGCCAGCATGTACACAGCCCTACTCTTGAAAGCTGCGCTGACCGACGAGGATAGCCAAACATCGACCGTTATGACGGTCGTGTTGATCTCGGCGAACATTTTTTTGATGGTGACTGTGGCTGTGCAGGCTGGTCTCTTGATCAAAGGGATTTACGTATCAAGGAAGCAATCGGAAATAACCCCCCCCCTTTCCGACTTTCCAGGTATTGAACTGTCGACCAAGAACCCGTAGGGTTAGGGCTTTTATAGGCTGCACTCCCGTTGTAGGGTCAAAACACTTAAAATTTGACTATAGCAGAATTCTGCACTCCCGGTAAGGGGTCAAAGCACTTGAAACTCAACTATCATTGGGTTAGGGGTCGCAAAACTGAAAACGATATATCGGACAACGTCCGACATAAAGCGACGGTTAAGTCAGGGACATAACGAGCAGTGGAAAAGACATCACATACCCTCGAAAAAAGCCTCCGCAAAGGGTGAACACCCGTTTTTTTGCAATTTCGTCTCCCGTTAAGCACGTATTCGATCGGTTTTTGCACACGTAGACTAAGTGATGGCGATGCCACCAAAACTATGTGCTACGTCAGGGGTGGTACGTTTCGGCCACGTTATTTCTGACTTGCGGGTCGCCTAATGTAAGGAACTATCCCATATTGTTGGCATGCAATTTTTCGTTTTGCCATATGGTTGGATACATACACAAGCCGTCCGGGTTTGGGTGAGGCGTCCTTCTCCTCTCGTTTGGAGCTGTATCTACCTCATCTCGTTTAGGTCCTCGGAAAAAAAAATCGGTCCACCCCTACCATGGAATACGTCGCGAATATGTTGCGAAACCTGGGAGAACTATATGTTACCCATCTTTGCTGTATGATTGCAAAATTCCGTGCTTGTTTGATCCATGGGGACGTTGGTTCTAGCCATGCTCCAGGAGATGCGGGAATATCGGCCATCTTGTGCGCGCAAATCTGTATACCGTTTACAGTCTAGCGACGCGTGCTACGATAGGGGTGGTACGTTCATGCTAAAAATATTTCTGAATGACGGGGCTCCTTGACCCAATATCGTCGGCATGTCATTTTTGTTTTGCAGTATTGTTCGTTGAACACCTAGGCCATGGGAGTGTTCATCGGATTGCACTGCTGTCGCAGTTTCTCGGGTGTTGTGTTTGGGTGAGGTATAGAGATCCCAATGTGAGGAGCCCACAAAACATTGCTGAACCCCTACCGTAGCATGCGTCCATGGGAGAAAGCACGCGACGAGGTCATTTGGGACGTGTTAAAGATCTGTTAAGTGTGGGGGGGCGGTCAGTGAATAGGTCGAAGTACTGCTTCCTAGGATGTTTGTCTTGAACGACGAGAGGGGGTGGGGGGTGTTTGGGGTTACACATTGCTTACTGAAGGGGCTCCGCGTAACAGGGGAACTACTCACTACATTTAGACTCCCAGGTGTGTTATTAATGAGGATCCAAACAATCCTCTGCTTGATTGGGTCGCGCACATACAGCAGTAGGCGCACACGTAAGGAAGTAGAGTGAAAGAACAACAAAAATATTCTGAGGGTGTCGAATATATATTTTTCCTAAACTGACGTATGTACGTACGTACGTACGTACGTATGTATGTATGTATGTATGTATGTATGTATGTATGTATGTATGTATGTATGTATGTATGTATGTATGTATG
>JAYJMJ010275063.1:0-12373 GCA_036873875.1 Laminaria ephemera
ATGATAGTAACTATGTATGGCAACCCTATTCCAATAGTGCCGGTGTCCTACTTAGTGCCGGTATATTGGGCTGGTACGTACCGGCACTATTGGGAGCCCCATGGCCATAGAATACTGGTAAACACAGAACAAAAACAAACACGCGCGCACCACAGTAAAGCAGCAGCCAGCTACAGACACACTCATACAGCAGCAGGGCAGGAGTAGCAGCAGCAGCAGCAGCAGCAGCAGGCAGGCAGAGCAAGAGTAGGACCTTTCCTCCAACCACCGTGTTCTGGTATTCCTGTGGTGCTGTGGCACTGCCAATGTCGAGCTCTGCTTGAAGGTATGTATGCATGCTATATTTTTGCTGTCATTGCTTACAATAAGTATGGGCTACAGGTACAGTGCCGTGCGTACGTCACCTCAGATGCTGACGCTGGAAACCCACCTGTTGCGGGCTAGTCGTGCTGTGCATCGTGCACCGTCGCCTTCTGTCAGATACTGGCGCTAATAGCCAGCCTGCTTGCCTGCTGTCAGCTGAAAGCAAGCCTGCTTGGATTAAGCCAAGCTGTTTGGACTAGTCGTAGTGGCCACTCTACACGTAAAATTAGTTGTATTATATTGGAGTTGTTTTGCCCGCCAATTGACGGAATAGGGGAAACCCGCCACAAAATGCCCCGTACATCGCCAGCGCTCATTGGCCAAAGTACCGCTGCTTATCATTGGAAATCAACGTGAATAGATAAAAGTCGTTTTGCCGTATCTTTGGGTGCTCTTTGGGTTGCCGTTAACATGAGGGCTTTTTGTCGAGGACATCAGACATCTACTATACAGTGGGGCACTCCCAATAGTGCCGGTTGAATCGTGCCACGGTTCTAGATTGTGTCGGTGAAATCGCTTGGCACGAGTAGAACGCTATATTGTGACTCTCTATATCAACCGTATCACGAATAGTGACGGTGCGCTTAATAGTGCCGGTATATTGTATACAGCTGGCGCATGCGGGCACTGTTGGAAGCCCCCCCCCTGCACCGTCAAATGGCGTTAAAAACCCCTTTCCTATCGTTTCCTGTCTAGTAGCGGGCTGTAATGAAGCCAACGATTTAAGTTGTCGCGTGTGATTCTTCGTTGGGCTATTTAGTCTCTGCTAGTAAGGCCGGACGATCGTGCGAAGAGGGTATCAAGTTCAGCAAGAAAATGTGTGCTGCGTGTTGCAGGTTGCAAGCAAGGGCGGAAAACAATGCCGATTTTTCTCGCGACGCATCGTGTGAAGCGGCAGCACTGGAAAATCGACACCCATTGCATGGAATCCATCATCTAGTGAACAAGAGATGCAGCCCGCACATAAATCTAATGTTCGTTATAAAGAATAAACCACTGAGCTACTCAGTCAGCGCTGACTGAGTGACTAAGTGGTTTGTTCGTCAGCGCTGACTGAGTGACTAAGTGGTTTGTTCGTTATAACGAACAAAAGAAGTACCTTTGAGCTCAATTCGCCCTCCTACCGATAACATCCTCCGGGGTTGATAAAGCCCCTAATCAACGTCTGGTTTATCCTGTGTATGGTCCGTCTCTCTCCGTGAATCCCATTTTACAGTGGTTCACCCCACCTCCGACCATCTGGTCAAGTGTTTTACTTCGAAGTATTATAGTTGTTCTATCCACTTAATTTCCATTTCTCCCAGAAAAAAGGGGAAATACGACCTTACTTTGTGGGATTTGGATCCCGGACTTTTCTTCGATATAAAGAAACAAACACTGAGCTACTCAGTCATCTCAACTTAATTTCCCTTTTCCTCTCCCAGAAAGAGGGGCTGACAGAATAGTTCAGTGGTTTATTCTATATGACGAACCAAAGAACGGCTCAAGTCGCTCTCCCACCGATAACGTCGTCCGGGGTTGATTAAGCCCCTAATCAGCGCCTGGTTTTCTATCAAGGTCCTTTTCTCGTCGTGAGTTCCATTTTGGAGTTCACTCCACTTCCGACCCACTGGTAGTGGTTGTCTCCACTAAATTTCCCTTTATCTCAGAAAAAGAGAAATACGACCTATGTGGGATTTGAATAGAAGTATGACCCTGATTTCAATTACCCGGGTACCCGGCGTGTATACCCGGACGGGTCCTACCCCGTTTGACGGGTAGGGTCCGAGCTCGAAACCCGCGGGTTTTCGGAGCCTGCGGGTAATTGCGTCGTCGGGAACCGGGTATCCTGGTACCCGCGGGTTTTCGGGTACCCGCGGGTAATTGGTATCCCTGGTTCATTATGCCTGTACAATGTCTTCAGGAAGCCCTTTTCAAACGCACACAAACACATAAACACTACACACTACGCGCTGACGGCTGACGGGCTTAAGGGAACGCGGTACCGGTTGGGCACACTGAGCCAGCAGTCGAGCATGGGTGATCACGGCGGCGAAGAAGTTGCTGCCGCTGCCTCTCAGCAAGAAGAATTGCCGGCGGGGGGCGATCTTGCTGGATCTCCCGCCGAAAATTCGAAGGCGCCTGCAGAAACCGCGCGCGAAGGTGATGAGGACAGCAGCAGCGACAGCGAAGGCTCTGCAGGCTCTTGGTCCGACAGCGACAGCAGTGGAGGATCACAGGAGAAAAATGGCAATGACTCCGTGGAAGAGGTGTCAGCGCCCGCGGCAAAATCTAAGCCTAATGACGGGGATTCGGGTGCTGCAGGCTCAACTACTGCCAGTAGTGCGCGGGTCCAAGCCGGGGGAACCGCTCCTGTGCGCAATAAGGCAAAGTTTGCTGCTGGCCCTGCAGACAGCAGTACTGCGCGGACCCAAGCCGGGGGAACCGCTCCCGCGCGCAAGAAGGCAAAGGCTGCTGCTGGCCCTGCAGACAGCAGCAACAAGAGGGGTGCGGGGGGAGCCTCCCCGGCCCCCAGCAAGAAGTCGCTCGGTAGTCCGGTGTGGGACGATTTTGGCGTCTGTGGGGACAACAACGACTACGTCGTTTGTCGCCACTGCAAGGCGAAGATTAAACGGTGCGGGGGGGGGCTCCTCGGAAAATATGCACTGTAGTCTTCTGAGAGGGAGACCGTGAACTATCGCCTGCATACTTCAGTACTCTGTATATTTTGACAGTTGTCGCGCATTCAATTCCATAATAACAAGCCCGCACAATGGAGCAATACACAAGAAAGCAAGTTTAGGTAGCTTTTACGTATCGAATCAACAATCAAAACTGTTCGTACTCATCGTTTCGGTATGGAACAGTAGCACACACTATCTTCTACTCAAATTTCATTTTTCGTTGCACTAAACTAGGCAGAAAAATCATTTTTCGTTGCACTAAACTAGGCAGAAAAATCTTCCAAACAAATTTCCAGGTACCAGGTCGTCAAAGTGGCATTAACCGGTGGGTAGGGTAGGGTCCGGGCTCCAAAATGGCGGATACCCGTTTGTGGCGGGCACCCGCAGGGTCCTACCTCTAGAGTTTTGACCCCGGACTTCTTTTATTCGATATAAAGAATAAAACACTAAGCCACGTAGGCATCTCCACATAGTTTCCCTGTTCCTCTCCCGGCAAAAGGGGATACTTCGAAGTATACGACTTTGGTGGGATTCGAACCGCGGATATCATTTGTCCGGATATTATGAATAAACCACTGAGCTACTCAGTCAGCGATGATAGTGGTCCACTCCAAATCCGATCTCTGGCCGAGTGTTCTTTTAGAGTGGTTCTATCCACAAAATTTTCCTTTCTCCCAATGGGAAAATAGGACCTTGGTTAGGATTTTTACTCAGACTTCTTTTGTTAGATATAAAGAATTATCCATTGAGCCACTCAGTCATCTCAACTTAGTTTCCATTTTCCTCTTCTACAAAAATGGGAAATACGACTTTGGCGGGATTTAAACCCCGGATTGCTTTTGTCCGGATAATAAGAATAAACCACTGAGCTACTCAGTCAGCGGATTTGAACCCCGTAAATATGAATAAACCACTGAACTCCTCAGTGAGCGCTGATAGTGGTGGTTCACTCCAAATCCGACCCTTTGGTCGAATGTTCGTTATAGTGGTTATATCCACGTAATTTCATCTTCTCCCAGAAAATGGGGAAATACGACCTTGGAGGGATTTGAACCCCGGACTTATTTTGTCTTCGATGCAAAGAAAAAACCACTGAGCCAATCAGTCATCTCAATGTAGTTCCCCTTTTCCTCTCCCAGAAAGAAGGGGAAATACGATTTTGGTGGGATTCGAACTTCGGTTTGCCTTTGTCAGGATATTAAGAATAAACCACTGAGCAGAGTCAGGGCTGACTGAGTGGCTCGGTGGGTTATTCTGTAAACCGAACATGCTGTGCTGCTGCCGTGCCGCCGCTGTGCTCCTGCTATGCTGTTAGCTGTGCACATATGATTACGTAGTGGTTGGGACTGTGGGTAGTATTCAGTTTTATTGTGTACAAGGACAACGGGGAGGGCGACGACGGCAGCCTAAGACCGCTAAACACTGTCAACCGAGCGACGGGGTCGATCGCGACCGAACGCGCGGTTCCAAGCGGATTGGCAAACTAGTGATCGAACGACCGAAGCGCGCCATCCAAACGAGGGACAAGCCGCACCATAAACAGCAGCAGCAGTACCAGACGCACAGCAGTCTTACGGTACGGCACTGGAACCAAAAGCGGGTATGCTTCTGCTGTTGTTGTGTTGTTGGTTAAATTGTACTCATACGTACCTACTACATGCATGCAATATACTCACGCACGCACACGCACACACGTACCAGGTACCTGATACACACGTGACGCCCCACCATCAACAGACCGACCGACCGACCGACCGACCGACCGACCGACCGACCGACCGACCGACCGACCGATCGACCGGCACAACGAACGAATGAACGAACGAGCGAGCGAGCGAGAGACCGGAATTGGGGAAAACTCTCCCGCAAATAAATACCAGCAGCACAGCCATAGTGCGGTTCAGTACTCCAAGGATGCTGTTGGTCTTGTTGTCGTCGTTGTTGTTGGTATGTTACCCGTACACACCAGCTACGTACACTGACACAATCAGGCACACACGCGCATACACGCACGCACCTGATACATACGTAGTGTACGCATGAAGGTGGAATACATGTGAATAATATTGAGGACTTTTGGATAAGAAACTAGATGTGGAAAACAAACGGAAAATTAAAAGTTTCAAGAAACAAATCCTTTCCCGTACGGAAATAAACGCCCGGTGGAAAATAAGAATTGCCTTTAAATAATACCAGGTATATTTTTTGCCTCTTTCGTTTAAGCCCTGTAATCGTCGACCCTCCTCCCTCCGGCTATGCGCCACTGATCGGATCGGAAGCTGGTGGGGCGTCCTCTTTGCCTCGCGGAGGCCAGCTGGCCATCACGCACGTGCCATGCGCACGCGAGTTAAGCTCGTTCGGAGGATGACGAAGGCTGCGAACAAAATGGCCCTGTTCGTCTGAAGTGCAAAAATGGTGGGCACCAACAATATAGGAACCACGTTTTTAATAAAATAAGGGTGTATTTGTACTCCTGTGTTGTTTGCCGCCATCCTCTCGCAAACAGCATCTCGTGCCTCCGATGTGGAACCTTCGTCTCAACCAGCTCGGGACGGCGAGACGCCAAACCGGCCACGCTCCTGCTTCCTCCGGCTCCTCTACACGCGTTAACCCACCGGAGTTCGCGTCGGCCATGCAATTGCTAAAAGAAGCTGGGGTCCTCCGTTCGACGCCGTCTCTTCCGGACCAATCAATTCCCAAGTGAAAACGAGTTTGAGCCGCAATCGGACACGCCTTTGCCGCCCCGACTGAGCGACAAGCGCGGATCCGCACGCGGCGCGAGACCAAGGGTTCCCCCCTGTGAGCTGAGGGCCATTAATTGTATTTCGTAAAATATAATTATTACGGAGGGCCATAGTAATCAGGACCCACGATATACACAAAAACCTACATATTCCACTGTTTTTACTAACCATATTTGGTCCTGATTACTATGTTCCTCCGTGATAAGGGTAATCCTATTAAAGTTTCACTTAAAAATCCTTAGGTTGTCGGTTCAAGCCCGATCCCAAACAAAAGCAATGCTTGCAAAGTACCCGTACACTCTTAGCTGAGTAGTACTTGCAGTAAGAAGACGCGACAAGCTGTTTAGGCAAGCCTTTTAGACACTAACGCGTTTTACACTAATATTAACATGCGTGATCCATGAACCATGCGATGAATAAATTGGGCCTACGAATTGTAAGATTGGCTTGTAATATGAGCTTTTCTTGGGACACAGAGAAGGGCGCCTCTCATGAATATCCTCCGTCTCGTTTTGTATGTCAACCCCCTCCCCCTCCGTAACCAAATGATACCAGGGCACTGTTCATGGGATACTACGTAGACCAGAGAAAAAATAACAAAAGTACGAATGCACAACAGAGAGAGGAAAATAAACAAAAACAAGCATGCGCTCAGGGCGTAGGCCGAGTCCCAAGCGGCTGTTTGCTAGTAGCGCTATGTCCAGTTGGTGGATCAAAAAAGAATGCCAACAACGACCAGACAGAAAGATGGCAGAAACGGTAAGCTCAAACAAAAAAGACCACAAAAAAAGTAGGGTGACGCAGTAAAAAAAACAAAAAAAAGAATGCAGCTCTGCTTTTAGCCTCTACAACCCCCATAAATAACCCTGTCAAAAACGTGAACTGCCGGTTCTATCCGGTAATTTGTGAACCGGTAAAACTGGGCAGAAAAAACTCTGGCTCACAAAATGGAGAACCGGCTACTCGAAGACGCATTGTAACACATTGCACACGAAGTATGGTGCAAACAAATGCACCATGACCCAAGACAAGTGAAGACGTACATTCGAGTATCGCATGTCACGTTACGAACAAATACCGTACCGGTGTTACTTGCCCTGCTCAAGACCGACACCAGACACACAAAGCTCCCGACAATATAACTCCGTGAATGACGCCATACCAGGTTCTGCTGGCAAACCTATAGCTCACATGGCGACGTGTCCGCTCGCGCCGCCCTCATCACAGAAATCAGGTGAGAAGCATGACACGCCGCTCTGCTCGAATATAATATCTTGCATTTCCTGGTCATTATCCACGTTAGTCACGCCGTTGCCCCCCCCATAACTGTCACCGCTGCCCCCGACTATGCCGGCACCGCTCCCGTCCCCAAACATTCCACCTACACCCGCGCTTCCGCCCTGTCCTTCGCCGTAGCCATCGCGGATGCTCCTCCTCACACCAGCACAGTCATCCCCGCTGCTGCCACCACCACCACCCGCGCCGCTGATATCGGTGTCGCTGCCCACTGTTTCGTCGTTCCCACGGACTCTGCCCCCGCTCAAAGCAGTCCCGCCACCATTTCCACTGATGGCACTGTCGCCCGCTCCGCCGATATTGTTGCCGTAGCCAACCCCCGCCCCGTTTCTTCCAACTCCACCCCGACCGCTTCCAGTCGCCGAGGCACCATTTACACTGCCCCCGCCGACATTCATGTCAGAAGCGTGGATGGGTACGGGAGATGTTCGAAGCAGCTTCTTGCGCTTCGCATTGATCGAACGGACTTCCTCCTCATCTCCTTCTTCCTTGGCAATCTCCAGCTCCTCTTTGAGATTGCGGAGGGCTTCTTGCCGAAGCCTCAGATGTATCTTGTCTTCCTCTATCGCCCTTGTGACGGCAAAGTCGCCCGCGAGTTGCTTCAGGAGCACCACGACCTCCATGGTTTGCGCCGCGTTGGTTTCGAATATTTTCTCAATCGACCCTGACCCTTCCCTCTTCTTGCACCCCTTTGCCTTCCGCTCGAACGCTCTGAGTTTTGCTCGACTCACCCCGCTGCCCAGCGGGGCAAGCAGCTTGATTGCATTTGGCGAATGGAGAGGCGAGGTTTTGTGGCCGTTGCCAGAACCAGCCTCGGATTCGCTTGCATCGCATCCAGACGACCCACTCGAAGACTCCAGGGAAAAATCCCCATCTGTCTCGTCACTGAGCGGACCCCAGAGGATCCAGGTAAAAAAATAGGTCGGCATCCAGTTCTCGGGCATGGGGGCGTACTCACCGTCCTCACTCCCTGCCGTCCCTTCCGTAAGTTGCCCCGGCGTGTTGAGGTCCGCAGTGCCCTCTCCATTCGCCTGAGGGGCTGCCCCCGCAACGCCTTCACCACCCGTTGGTTGTCGTAGCGCTGCCGGAGACGCCGCCACCGAGCCACCTGCGCCACCGATCGGTATAGCTTCGCTTCTCTTCCTGGGTTTGGCTTTCTGTTCCATTGCCCAGATATCTTCCAGGAGAGCCAGCAGGACGTCGCCCTCCTGTTGCCTCGATGGGATCTTCCCACCGACGGGCTTGACCCTGCATTTAACGCCAAAAAACAACAAACAAGTTGACCACATTACTCCTGCAATCAGTCAATCCTATTACAGTTGTGACAATCCTATGGTGCGTTGCTGTGCGGTGCGGTTTTGATAAACAAAAAAACTTCCGACGCCTTCGAGCTCGGCAAAAACGCGCCTAACCGCACCTCGCCATAAGACGAAAACGCTCCGTGAAAATCCTACTGGTACATAGTAAGATAGGTTAAAACACCAAAAGCAAAACAAGGACCTCGGCAAAACCACTTGACAAAACTATGTAAAACATTTTTCTCATTCCACGTCAAACATCCAATCGTGCCAGTTGATGGGGCGGGTGGACCGCTATGAGTCGTGCCAGCCGTATCACCACTCGGTAGCATACAACACAGACACAGGGACATTCCCAGCGAAATTACCAGGGCAACCGATCGCAGGAACCGCCGCGGGTCGACGGAGCGTTCTTCGTCGAGGGGGATCAACAACAATAACTGATATATATGAGAGCGCGAAACATATTTGCTCGCTGTGAGCGTTGTCACGCCAGGAGTTGCTCTCATAGTTTGGATGTGATACATACACAAGACAAAGTTCAAATGTATGAATATGAGTATACTTTTTATCATATAATATGAGCTAAACAAGTGGAGTGTCTTGACACGCCACGCTCAGCCATCTATTGCACAAACCAACAAGTGTCCATTGGTCACTCACCTTTCCCATGACAATGAATAAATCTTACATCCTCGGCGCTGTTCCTCGTACTTCCTGTACGCGGCTTTACTCGCAAGGTTGAAGAAGCCCATTGCGCTGTCTGCGTACACGGGGGCGTGCCGAAGGGGCACGTTTGGGTCACTGAACCCCAATTTCTGCGGCTGTTCCGGCGTACCGGACGCAGCGTAAGGTTCTCTGCATACGGTTCACTATGTTCGTATTCATGAACGCTTGCGTATTACGCATTCCGTTGAGGTGTGCATATTTTGTACCAAAAGCGGCGTAGTTCAGAAGCCGCGTTTCCTCCCTGCCCTCTGTCCATAACTACTTGTTACAAGCACAGCAAAGCGGGAGTATAAAGGTAGTACTACTGCATTCATATACGAGCATATATATGAGGTGTGTTCCGCATAATACCATAGTTACGAACATGATCACCAGCCTGCCATGGATGAGCGTTACACTCGCAATGACTTACTTCGAAGTATGAGTACAAGTGTTGTGTTCTTACCGTGCACACGCGCGTTTCTCTACTGGGCAGCTGCGAAGATTCCACGGGTTTTTTGTCTCCAGGTAGTCGGCATATGCCGCACATTATACGTATTTACATGACAGCAGTGCTTTTGTTTTAGATACAAGGTACAGTAGTACCAGATGCGCCGGAGATGAACGAGGAAGCGTGTCGCCTGAAGCTTGCATCGCCAGCATATTGGCATGCAGTACGTAATCGATTGTTGTGTGTGAGCGCGCGCGTCCTTTCCTGCTAAATTTGCAGTGCCACCGCCCCAGAAATGCACCAAAATACCACAGCAACAGCAGTGATAGCAAATACCACGAACACTCGTATGTTACACTCCGACGATACAGGTATGAGATACAAAGAGGAGTCGTGCATCAGTACCAGGGGTATTGTAATATACATGTACTGTACATGAATGCGAAACACGTACCAGGTGCGATGTACTGGCCTACGACGTATTTACTCGAATACAGATGCTCCGATACTGCTGCTGTCTTCGAAGCATGCAGTATACAGAGTAGTCCAGGACACCCAAAAAGAAACAGAAAAAGTGGCCCAAGTTGGGTTTCTTTTTCGGGAGAGAGTGCGTTCTGCGCTGACTTCAGTATAACGGCTCCCTAATTTATTATTTTCCTGTACAGAGCATCCTGGCTTTCTCGTTGCCCTCTTTCTTTTTGACCAGGTACATACAGCAGGACAGGACACCTAATGAAAAGCAGGGTAATAAGGAAGCTAGGTGGAGACTTAGGGGAAGCTAAAAACTTCGGGAGCTGTTATACTAATGTCGTGTAGAACGCATCCGTCCTCAGATAAGAAATCCAGCCTGAGCTAGAATTTCTGTTTCTTGTTAGATGATCTGTGCACTCTACTGCTGTATGACAGAGATACCGGTGGGTATCGTTGAGTTTGCCGCTCTGTTCATGTTATTTGAGTACACGCTGTACAGAGATTCGTCACAAGGGATCATGATATAGAGTATAACAAGGGATCACGATGCAGATGTCGTGGAGTCAGGGCACGCTGCTGTTAAACAACCCATGCTAACACGCACGATATTTCTGGGTGCGAAGGAAACCTCGACGGTGTGTACTTGTAGAGCTAACAGCTAACAGTGTGTTGTGGCTACTGTAGTCGCAGATCGTGGTCTCACCCGTCATTTTGGTCTTGCCCATCGTGTCCTTCGTGAGCCCTCTCGGAACATCGAAATTTTTCGTCTCGACCAGAAACTGAAGCATCCCGGGCGCTGCTATGTCCCGCATGGTAGTAGCAGTGGCCCTGTAGACCTCCTCCTTCTTCAATGTGGATCCACACTGCCTCGCCGCCGCGCCGCTGTAGTACACGGCGGGGGACTGGATGAATGCGAGCGAGCTGTTCGTTACGCGGTCTTTTCCAAACACCCTTGCGGCCCTATCCAACACCCAGTCCAGGTAGCTCGAGTCTGGGAAAACAAGCTCCATGTTACCCGATGACCTCACGCCAACCTCCGCCCTTCCCACGTGGGCTTGGCGAGTGGCGCGGCTGTAGCGGTACCAAACAGGATGTGCGGAGTGCCGTGTGCTGTGTGTCCGCCGAATCCAAATATTATTGCGGCAACCCCTCCCTCCAACGTCCTCCCAACTCAAACGAAACCCCGGTATACACAAAACACCATAAGATTGGAAAAGTCGAAACTCGATATACGAATCTGGGCTATACAAAAAACAGAAATGTATGCCAGTTCTGTTTTCAGATTTCGTCTCCCATAAGAGTCAGCCTGATGACGGCTGACACAAACAGAGGGGTTTCATCAAGAGAATCCCGCGTGATACCACCCGGGAGAAGAAATAATTGTCCTCCAGTGTTCCCTGTTACTAACGTTGTGTTACAACATGCTTTCTGAAATGACTCAGATATATGTGCGGTGCATCCGATTTCCAGGAAGTACCCAAACCTGGCACAACCCAGCCACGGCTGTGCTATGGTGGATCGCTTTGGCAAGAAGGCAGTTTCCGGGATCCGTGTGTTGGTGGGAATTTAGTCACAGTGGCCTCGTGGCTCACTTTGACGAGAAGGCAGTTTCAGGGAGTCGTGCGTGGATGACGGCTGGCACAAACAGAGGGGTTTCATCAAGAGAATCCCGCGTGATACCAACCAGGAACAAAAAATATTGTCCCCCAATGGCCCCTGCTACAAACGTTGTTCTACATTCTTTTTGAAATGACTCAGATATATGTGCGGTACATCGGGTTTCCAGGAAGAACCCAAACCTGGCACAACCCAGCCACTGCTGTGCTATGGTGGCTCGCTTTGGCGAGAAGGCAGTTTGCGGAATCCGCGTGTTGGCGGGAGCTTAGTCATAGTGGCTTCGTGGCTCGTTTTGGCGAGAAGGCAGTTTCAGGGAGTCGTGCGTTGATGACGGCTGACGCAAACAGAGGGGTTTCATCATGATAATCACGCGTGATACCACCCTGGAAAAAAGTCTATTGTCCCCTGTTACAAACATTGTGTTTCACCATTGTTTTTGAAATGACTCAGATATATGTGCGGTACATCGGTTTTCCTGGCAGAACCTAAACCTGGCACAACCTAGCCACTGCTGTGCTATGGTGGCTCGCTTTGGCGAGAAGACAGAATTATGGTGACTTATTTTGGCGAGAAGGCAGTTTGCGGGATCCGTGTGTCGACGGGAGCTTACAGTAGTCACAGTGGCTTCGTGGTACTCACCCAACCCAACCCAACCCAATCCGACCCAACGAACGCACCGTATTTAGGTGTCGCTGGTGGTTCCAACCCAACCCAACCCGCCCACCCGCTCACCCACCCACCCACCCACCCACCCACCCACCC
>JAYJMJ010275073.1:0-12372 GCA_036873875.1 Laminaria ephemera
GGCAAATCCCCCCCCCCCCCCCCCGTCGCAAACGATACACTTCAAAACAGTACGATCAAGACATGTTTTTCAACGTATTTCGACCGACAGCTTTAGTATCCATCGCAGGGATAAAACTCCCTACGACACCCACCAACCAGGAGACAGATGCCCCCCCCGTCGACGCGTGCTACGATAGAGGTAGGTAGCACTTTTTGGCTGAAACGTTTTCTGAATGACGGGGCTCCTTAACCCAAAATCGTCGGAATTTCAATATATTTTGTTTTCTACAATTTTCGTTTTATACCTAGGCCATAGGAGTGTTCATCGGGTGGCATTTTTAGTTTTGCCAAATAATGTTTTGGGAGAGGTATAGAGCTCCTCAAGTGAGGAGCCTCAGAACAGAATTGTGCACCTCTATCGTAGCATGCGTCCCTCGTCTCGCGATAGTAGCCGGAATCAGAGTTCCAGCCGACGATATACTCCCGTCTGCTCCTTCCACAAGCTCCCGCTGCTGCTGTTGCTGCTGCTACCGTGAAATGCGCGCGGTAACGCCGCGCGACTTGCCATATTATGCAGACGTGTTACCCCTCGTGTTTGATACTGCTGCAGGCAGCTCACGATCCCCGCACGTCCGCCGCCTCCATCGCTTATCCCCTCGGAGTAGAGTGCACGCAGTTGTTCTGCGCGACTTTCTCCAACCGTTCCACACGAACGGCCGGGTGCACACGTCCATGCGGTGGCCGTGCGGCTACTCTCTCTCTCTCTCGACGAGCTCCCGCTGCTGCTGTTGCTGCTGCTACCGTGGAGTGCGCGCGGCAACGCCGAGCAACGCATTATTATGCAGACATGTTACCCCTCGTATTTGATACTGTTTCAGACAGCTCACGATCCCCGCACGTCCTCCGCCTCCACCGGTTATCCCCCCGGAGTAGAGTGCACGCAGCTGTGCTGACCGGCTTTCCCCAACCGTTCCACACGGACGGCCGGGTGCACACGACTTGGCGGTGGCCGTGCGGTTTTTCGCGAAATGTGAAATCACATTTCCCCTCGCGTCGCGAATACTCTCATATTGTCTTCTCCACAGCGGGCTCCCTGAAGTGAAGTGCGCACTGCCTATAAATGCCGCACGACTTAATGTTCCTCGTCTGCCACGCACAGTAGGGGTGCCCATGATTGTACTTCCACAATAGGAATTTATCTACTTCCTTCGTGCAAACGTCTTTCCCCCCCTCGGTTCGCGAGTACTCCCACATCTGCGACATCCACGACCAACCCCCTGAAGTAAAGTGCGCACGGTAAATATATCTACCGCACGACTTACTGTCCCCCCATACTTCTCCCATACACTACGCACGGCTGGGGTGCCCATGGTTGTACTTCCACCATGGGACTTCATCAGCTCCTAGCCTTCACCCGTAATGGAGTACGCACGACACCTAAATGCCGCGCCACTGAGTCCCCCCTGCCGATACGCACGGCGGGGGTGCCCGTGGCTGTGCTGCCGCCATGGGACTTTGTCCGCATATTTCGAATGTCGTCGTCCCAAGCTCATCATCACCATTTTAGGTTCTAGCTCCCAAAAAACGACGATCGCGCAGACCATCCGGAGCCATAGAGTTCTCACGTGAGGGACTAAAACCCCGGTCTTGCCTTGTCCTTTCAAGCTGGCACCCTCTAGGGTAAGCTTCCACGGGAGCACGTTTGCCCTCCTGGCTCCCGGCTTCTGCGCCACTACTGTCGGAGAGTTCCGACGATGGCAATGCAGCATCCCCCCCTGCTGCAACTGCGGTAGGTAGCAACTGTCCCCTAGTGGAATTCAACTGTGCCTGGCTTTCTCGACTGGTGTTCAATAGCGAAGCCATCACCCGAAGCAGCTCAGCTTGAAATGGATTTGGCGCTCCTCAGCGTCTGCGGCTGCCCGTTGTACCCTTCGAGATCGGGCCCTGTTCCAACACTCAAGTCCGTAGAGCGTCCGCTTCGTCACTCATGAGGCTACGTTGGTACCTTCCATGGCTTTGATGTCTTAAAGCTGAAAAGTACTGAGTACCTTCCAGTACCTGGTGTACTTAGAACTGAAAATGACTGATTATCTGTTCGTTAGCCCCGGGCAAAGTAGTCAAGACTGCTGGGCAGTCGATGCATAGCTGTTTTAGGCCATGTATTAATTGGTCTCACAGTAGGGTAGATAGAGACAGGAGAAGTTACTCCATGGCGCATCATAATCGCTATGTACAAACACAGATGTCAAGAGTCCAATGCCCAAGAATTTCCAATAACCCGAACCGATACGTAACCGTCAATGTTGAATAGCCAAATACGAGCAGGCCTATATACCGACATTATATCGGACATGGGCATTATTCTTGAATAGTGCCGATACGGCATTATTCGTGATTAGGGATTCTTCAATAATGCCGATATCGGCACTATTGAAGAGCAATTAAGTTTTAGAGTGTACCACCTAAGGCGACAAGCGAACGAGGGTACGATGTGATGGGGGGGTGTAATGGTTGACACGGGGAGGGACCTCTGCAACCGTTCGGCACTGCGGGTGGGGTAGCAGAGGCGCGTGTGAAAACGAGCGACCGCCATATTCATACCGCCCTGTATAGGCCCCACTACTTTACCCATTATCCGTAATTTTGGAACAGATATACGCAGCTTGGAAATCGCGCATCAATACATATATGGGTTCACGTGGGCATTCATTGCACAATACCGGCGTACTGGTACATAAAACAGATGATTTTCGCAAGGATCGAGAATTGACAACGTGATAATCGAGATCGCCCCTTTACCATCGCTAAAAGGTCTAGTTTTATTTTTCCTGTAGTATCTTCATATGCACACCAGACAATTTGCTGGTTGCTTGCTTGCAGGGTTGTAGGGGAGAAATATAGTCTTTATTTCATATATTAAAAGGATTTTTAGGCTGACGCCGCTCGCTCAATAAAGCTACCCCAAACCCTTAGTATATGTGGTGGTTGCCGGTGAGCATTGGATGGACGGGTTGTGTGTAGAGTGTGAACTGTGGGCCTATAGCTGCACACAAAGAGAGACTACACGCGAAAATGCACCCAGCCGCTGCTAGAGTAACTCGGTAAACAAAAATTAACCGCTTAGTCTACCTAGCCACTGAGGCTATATCCTCAACACCTATTACTGTACATCTTTCTCCACGTCCTCCAAACACCTGTTAATAGTGTAATCCAGCTCATCATGTCTTCAACAAATCGGTACTTATCTCAAGGACAAGCATTGTGACTCAGCAAGTCCGCGTGCAATAAAACGCAATAATAGGAGTTATTTCCGCCCTTGATCCAAAGCATCGATAGGATTGAACCCACAGACGGTCACAATGAACTAATCCCAACCTATCTGGAGTAGGTGTCATACCACGCAGTGCAAAGACGACAGAAAGGAGTGCCTCCGAGCCCGTAGTCCTGTATGCGAATGAAAATGGAGCTCGTTCCGGGCCTCAACGATATTGTACATATATATATAATATATGTTTACTGTCGGAAGCCGGTATACTGAAGTCAGCGTGTAATTTTCTTGCCCACATGATTGAGGTTCATCCAGCCCTGGCATACGATTTAACATTCGGTTGGAACAAGCCAAAATGTAGGAGGCGTGACTTGGGTTGTTGACAATGCTCACTTTGGAGTACGGTGGTGGTCACGTTATAAGGCGACCCAGTGATAAGCGGTTTGGAGTCGCCTTATAGCTGTACTCGTCTAATAGCGAAATTTTATCTGCTAGGTACCTGGTATATAAGACGACACGACTTAGAAAGGTACCGTACCCATATAATAAGACGACTCGCCCTACATTGGTCCTTTTGACCGTGTGGCGAACACAAGACCTTACTGAGCGCCAACTTTGACGATTGGAGCTGCGACAGCATTATTTGTATTTTCCGTGTGCCCCTGTCGTGCTTTTGCTAGCAAACTTGACCCCCAGATCAACAGCATCTCGTTAAGATCGTCTGCGATTGAGAGCAGCTGTAGAGAGATAGTGGCTGGTAATGAGTCATCAGAGGTCCGCTGATGTTTTGCTTTTGTTCAAATTGTTTGGTTGCATCGTATATACTACATCATGGGTACGAAAGCACTTGCGCTACCTAAAGAAAAGCTGGACACTGAGACGCTTAAGGCGAGCTAATAGTAACGTCCTAACAACCCCCGAACACGATGTGCAAATAATTAACGCTCTGCCATGAACTCTCTCTCTGTTGCCGCTTGGATACCCGACCTCTTGTGTATAGGCCCTGAAAAATGACATTTTTGCCCTGCGTAACAAATGGCGTGCCTCGTCGTTGCCGCTCGCTTCGGCTTGCTGTGCCAGCTGTTTGAAGGGCAACGAAAGGTCCGAAAGCGGTCGCGGACCCCCCCCCGCCCCCCTCAGTCCCGCGAACTACTTCGCTGTCATCAAAGGACCCGTTGGGCGAACCCTCCTTCATACTTTCTGCGTCAAACCCCAAACGTCCGGCACGCTCTATGATCTCGTCCTGCGCATCGAGCCGCAAGGCTGTGATGATGTCTTCCTGTTCTTCAATGCGCGTCCAACTCCTGACTGCGGCCATGGTGGAGTTAGGAGCCTGGCCTGGCGTGATATTAAGCTCAGTTAACTCCCCGCACAACTCTGCGTCAGTCATCGGGACCGCCCCCCATTTGTTCACTGCTACCCCGCACGCCAACACTCAAGCTGGTGAGAACACTCTCTACTAATAGCTTCCTGTCCTGGTTTGTTGCCGGCTTCCATTGTCTTCTTTTCACTGGCGCTTCACGAAACGACCCTCACGCTGCACCCAAATCATTTGGCGACCGCCGCGTGCGAGGCAACATTCTCAACCTCGTCCAACAATTGTGCTTTGGTGTGAATAGTCAGCCTCATACAAGAAGCGCTCGTGTACGGTTTCTCTGTCGTCGCGCCGGTAGAAGAGACTCTAAGTCCCTCTGGGCGAACTTACGCTTTCCGTCGGCCGATTTCTTTCCTTTGTTTTTTTACGCGCTCGCCGTTAGACATGGTGGACAGATGCGATGCATTTCATTGCCACTCTGTGGGTCCTGCGTACCACACACGCCGAGCTACACACCTCCGCCATGCGTTCGAACAGATGATTGGGGGAGGTCAATTTCCCAGGCATGCTTTTCGAAATGCGCATAAATACATCGCTTGCGACGCACGACATACGACACTGGGGGCTGCTGCAGTTGCGAAAACAATGGGGTGGTGTTGTGTGGCCGGGGGGGGTGTTGCCTGGCTTTTTTTCTGTGTCTGAGTCGTCTGAATAAGGCGACCACATGCCTTTTATGGGTACTAGTACCTATATAGGGCGACTCGCCCTATAAAAGTACGGTACCTATATTATTAGGCGACTCGCCTTGTACAAGCTCCTAATCGAGTAAAGCCAGTTTACGTCGCCTTGTAGCCGTATTCGCCTAATAAAGTATGCCTTATAACGGGACCATATGAAGAAGCTCTGTGTAGGGCAGGACGACGGTTGTACAAAGGTGCCTTGCGCAGGTGATGTCACGCAGCAGGGATCTTCCAACTCTTTTTAACTTGTCCCGCTTGATATTATTGTCTTGTCTCTTTTCTCTTGAAGCCAAGCACGGTGCTTGAGGCTGATCAATGTTGTGAGCAAGGGGGGGAAAGGGGGGGGGTGGGGCGGCACCTCCGCGGCACCGCCGTTGAACCCATATCCAGATCTCATCCCTTCTGTCCCGCACATATACCGTGCCCGTACATGCTAAATACCAACACTAAATATACCAGATATACTATGTAATACGTTAACTCTAGGTGGTTACTCAGCCTCTTGAACTGTGACCACCCACGACAGCACCATATGGTTATATTCCCGCTACGTTATCAGATAACGAGATATGGTAGTTAGATATAACTGCAGGTGTGTAACAATGGATATCAACCATTCAGAAATCGGAGAGGGGTTGAAGATGCGGCTATTCAAAACATAAAAAGGCACAAGCTATAGACTACCCCACACCTCACACTGAGGCTGAGACGCCTCTGTGATGAGTTAACCCCTATCTCGGATAGGAGGGGTGACGATTTCTTGTTTGCGTAAGTAAGATCCTAGCACGGGGATGCGACGGAAAGAAGGTATTCAAACCAGACGTTGGGTTAACACTTACTTATGGTCGTGAATGGGAGAGACGCAAAACAAAACGTGCCAAAGATCACGCTCTAGGCGATATTCCTAAGCGCTAAAGGGGGTGTATCCAACGGGAACAGATCTACGCGACGGGGAAAATCACGAGGCAAAGGGAGTAAGTACTAAACCTAACGCTATGGTGTAGCCAAAACAAAGGCAGAACGGGGAAAAGGATCACACTATAGGAGACATAATAAAGGCTCAGTGCTGTGTGTCCAGCAGAAAGAGACAACCGCCAAAACCGTAAGAGACTAACAAATCATACCAAGTAATAGAAAGAAGGAAGAACATATATACATATTGCACCAAAACCGCGGAATAGCATGGCTAGTTGCATGGCTTGGCACTCAGAAAACCATGCTCTAATAGCTAAAGTCTGAACTCTACCAAAAGACATGATGGCGCGGCAAACATTAGGCAGCTAACCGTGGCAAAAGTAAGCGCCTAACCGCGGGCTTAACGAGGGAGGCTATGAAAACGGAATCTGAAGCGTACCAAACCAAACGTAGAAAACACAGCTAAAATATTCGAAAATACGTTAGGAAAGGGCAACTAGGGGGGTGTAGTGTCTGCTCAACGGGGTGCGTCAGGGTTGCGTAACACTCCACGAGCGAGTCCCCCAGCCAGCGAACGGTGAAGGTACCAAGATCCGTACATAGCCTCCGGAGATGTAGTATAAGATGTGGGCAGGAGGTCGATCTTGATTGGTCCGGGGGCGTCGAGGAATGGCGATGGACGATCTTGCCTAACCACCAGAAGTAGTCGCGGGCCTTGTACCAGATGTGTGCGCCGGGAGGGAGGGTTAAAGAGCAAATGTGTTTGAGCCAGAGGGTGCGCGGAACGAGGCCGTAACCAGGGGCGAGGTATATCTCGCCCCGAGTGCGCGACAGTTCGCGGTGTGCGGCGTCGATGCGCATTTGGCAGTATAGCCAGTTGGCTTGTCGGAGTTCCGTTGGAGTGTCGCACCAGTACCGGAGGATGTGGGTACGGAAGTGTATTAGGTCCAGCTCGCGTGCCCAGGAAGGGCTTAGAAGTCCGGTCCGATGAGTCTTGTAGATTACCGCGATGACGCAACCACGGCCGCGAACAAGTTGGTGTCCTGAGATCCGTTCGACCTCGAGGCGTTCAGGAGGTTGTGAATCGTCGAGCGTGACGTCGTAAGGGGGGGATTTGTTCGCGAAGAAGGTCAGGACGTGCGTGGTGAGGCCTGCCGGGAGGTGTTTGGGTAGGTTGTGGGTATCTTTGGGGTTGTGGCAGCGCTAGCACCGGACGATGGAGACGTGGAGGGGGGGGTGGTGTGGTGTGGCGGAGGCCGGTGCTGGTCCAACGGCGGGGACTTTGAACGGGCCGATCCGGTTGAAGGAGAGATTGGTCTTCAGAACGATGGCGTCGGTGAGATTCTTTGCGCCTTGGCGGATGGTAGCGGCAGTGTTGTAGACCCACGCCCAGTCGCCTGTGGAGAACGATGGGGATTGTTGACGGTCGGTGGCCAGAGTCATATATGCTAATTGGTCGCGGTTTAAACTCTGATGTCCGTTAATTTTAGAGGTGTCGAAGATGGTGAGGGGGAGACGAGGAAGTCGGCCGAAGTGTACTCGTTCGACGCGAGTTGGGTAGCGGCGTCAACTGAGTTGTTGTAGGCGCTCTCCACGTGAGGAAGTTGAAGGTTCCAGTCGCTTTGTTGTTCGTTACACCCCATGGCGAGCATCAGGGCCATCGTTTGATTGACGCGCTCAACGCCGCCGTTGGTGCAGGGGTGGTAGGAGCTGGTGTTGATCTTGTGTATCCCGAGGCGTTTGTAGATGGTGTGGGCGAGATTTGAGGCGAATTGGAGCCCATTGTTGGAGAGGAGAATGACGGGGCACCCTCACAGAGGAACATAGAGGTCCATGAGGATGTCGATGGTGCCGGCGGCGGTGAACTGGGCTTCCGCTGTGGCGTACATGTTGGCTCGGCTGCTGAAACGGTCAGTGAAAAGGAGGATGTAAACGCTGCCCGGGGGCGTGATGGGAAGGAGTCCAAAATAGTCAACGCTTACGAGGATGCCGGGGCCGTTGGGAAATGGCAGGGAGAGGGTGGGCCACCTAACGGTTTGTCTCGACGTCTTGCGCACCTGGCACTTGAGGCAGCGGCGGAGCTACCAGCGGGTGGATTTGTCCATGCCTATCCACCACAAAAAGCGCTTCATCATGCTGTGCGTCCGGGCTATTCCCAGGTCGTAAATGGTGATGGAGTGGCACGTATGTAGGACCCACGGGCGCATTAGCATTGGGACGTAGATGCGTGGGGTGGGGTCAGTGGGTTCCGGTGGCGGTGGTGTGGGCGACCGGTGGACTTGAAGCACTGTGTCGTCGTCCGTGGTGTGGAGCCGGGCTTTATCGGCTAGGAGAAGAACTTCGGCAAGTCTTGGCTGGCGGAGGGGGGGAGTGAAGTCCAGTAAGTTATCCGGCGGCGTGGAAGGGGAGTCCAGAGAAAGGAATCGCATGGTGGCGGAGCCAAAGGAGTTGTTGCGTTGCTCGATAGGTTCGGTGGCGGGCTCCAGGAGCGGAGGGGCTTGTATCGAAGGGTTCGGGGTGGTGTCGTCGTCGGTTGTGTCGGTGGCGGTGAGGTGAGGGGGGGGGGTGACGTCGAAGGGATCCGTCTAATGGGTGGCCTCGTCGCCGGTATTGTGGCTGGGGTTTAGGCGCGGGTTGGGGCGGTGTTCGACTGTTGAGGGTTTGGTTTGGGCCCGGTTCGGAGTGTAGTTGGTTGGCGACGGCGTGTTTTCTGTCTTGTAGCCGCGGCGATGGTTGCTCGGCTGTTCAACCTGTAATCCGTGGGTGTCCGTGGAGACCCAGCTGCGGCTGCGGTGCGGTTACGGGTCCGACAAGATATCAGGTTCGAAGACTGAGGAGGAGAGGACGACGTAGAAACGCCCGATGTGGGCGATGGGGAGGAGCCTTGGGCAGAAATGTGGCCGACGGAAGGCGAGTCAGCAGCGCTGGCGGAAACGCTGTGATGCGAGTTGGCGGTGGGGTCTTGGGCAAGGCACCGATGGAGGCGCTGTCAGGAGACTCGGCGGCGGGGTCTTGGGCAGGACTATAAACGGCGGAAACGCTGTGATGGGAGTCGGCGGTGGGGTCTTCGGCAAGGCGTGGGCCGGCGGAGTCGTTGCGAAACGACTCGGTGGCGGGGTATTGGACAGGGCTTGCCGAGTTGCTGTGAAACGACTCGGCGGCAGGGTTTGGACAGAGCCCGGGCAGAGGTGGCGGAAGTCGATGAAGTCGCGGTCAGTAAAGTGGAGTGGCGGGGTAGGAACAACGGTGTCAGATGGTGGGTCAGCGAGTCCACCCAGGCCAATACCCAGCGTGAAGGACTTCGAAGGGGCGCTTGGATGAGGTAGATACCCACAGTGTCGGGGCTTGTAAGGCGGTTGGGTCCCGCAGTGTTGACGTCGGTGGCTGGTTGTGGAAGGCGGGAGAGGAAGTTGGCGTCACCGTTGGCTGTACCTTTACGGTATTCAAACGTGTAGGAGTAAGCGGACAGCAATTCGAGCCAGCGCTGGACGCGACCGTTGTGTTCGCCCATTTTAGAAATGTTGTCCAGCGCTTTGTGATACGAATATATCTGGAACTTCGTAGACCACAGGTGTCCTCCGAGGCGTTTGATGGGGGGAAGGGAGTGGAGGTGTCGGCGACGGCGTCCCAGTCAGGGTAGACCAGGATGGGGGCGATGGATAGTTTGACGAGGACCTGTCGGATGATGGCTTCCATGGCTGGAGTAAACTTCAACTTGACGCCTTGGTTGAGGAGGGCTGTTACGGGGCGAAGGCGGATGAACATGTTGGGGATGTACTTTCGGTAGTAGCAAATGCCTCCCATGAGGGAGCGGAGTTGTTTGGTATTCTTAGGCATCGGAATGTCCGTTAGGGCTAACGGAAAGTTTGAGGTTGTGCTTGGGGAGGCGTTCGAATAGGGTCCGGATGGTATTGACGTCGGTGGAGGGGTTGGGGGTGAAGACGACCACGTTGTCGACGTTGGCTGCAACATTTTAGGTATTTAATGACCTCCTTAATCACTTTGAAAAACCAACCCGGCGGGGCGCTACTGCCCTGAGGTATTACGAGCCATTCCAAGAGCCGGGTGGGTGTGCAGAACGTTGTCAGGGGGATCGTGTCCTTGTCTATGGTGATTTGGTGGATCGTGTCCTTGTCTATGGTGATTTGGTGGAACGAGGATACGACGTTGAACAGGGAGAAGATGGGTCCTTTTCCAAGGGAATCCAGGATTTCGTCGACGCGGGGGATGGGAAGCTGTCCGATGGAGCTAATCGCGTTGAGCTTCTTGTAGTTGATCGTAATGCGAAGGCTGCCGTATTGGTTTTTGATCGCTACCATGGGGCTGGAATAAGGGGAGGTGGTGTGTTGGATTAGACCAGCGGCCAGGTACTGGTCGAGTACTGCTTGGCCTTTTTGGCGATGATTGGGTTGATGCGGTACGGCCCGGAAGTCATGGGTACGCTGTCCGGTGGGACGGAGTTATTGAATGGTACAAGGGAACAGGAGCCGAAGTATGTTGTAGAAGTGGAGAAGACGTTGGGAAAGTCGTAGAGGATGTCGCCCAAAGCTGTGATGACCGCAGGAAACCACCCGGCCCCATGTAGATTGAACGTGTTGTCGCGTAAGTGCAGGGGGAGTCGGTCCCACAGGTGGAGGAAGCTCGTGCGCTGGCTGTCGGTTAGGCGCTTCAGGAGTTCCGGGGAGGGTGTCTTCGGTAGGGTTGAGGTGTCTTCTGGAGGGGATGCGTCGTCGGCCACTGGGATGTTGTCGTGTAAGGGGTGGACGTTCGAGGTGGCGAAGGGCGGTTGGAATTCCGTGGAAGGGTTGGAAGGGGATGGGGCCGGTATTTGGACCAGCGGAGATGTTGAAGTGCCCAGGAGATCGCCTGTCTCGATGTCGGTGTGCCCTTAAAGCGGGATATTTTGGAGTCCGTTGGAGACGAAGATTTCCGTATCGGAGTAGAGGCCGTCGCGGGGAAGCATGTTGAACCAAGTTGACCCGGACAAGGGAAGGGGTAGCTGAAAGCGAAAATGCCTCGGGGCCGGCGTACCGGAGGTGGTAGACGTAAGTGGTCCAGTATGAAAGTGGGGAGGTCGTCGGTGTAAGGGATGGACAGGGAGAGTTCGCCAAAGGTGGGCTGGGAAGGCTGACGGGGAAAGGTGATCTAAGTGCGCTGCTCAAATCGAACTAAGAAAGAGTGTGGTTTTGGGTGGAGGAGAGTGGTTTTGGGCAGGATTTAATTCGTTCCCAAGCCTCGGTGGTAATGAAGGGATGTGGTGATCCGGTGTCCAAAAGTGCGATGAGGCCGGAACGGGTCCTGGCGGTTGGTCCGCTGTGTACTTTGATGTTGGTGGTGAAGGAGGCGTCGTCGACGCTTATGATGCCGTTGGAGAGGCATCGGCCGTGTTCGGAGATCAGGAACGGGAAGGTGGCAGAGGGGTCCGATTCAGCGGTAAAGGTGGAAATGGCGGTGCAGAGGGTCGCCGTGTTCGCCTTGGGTAGAGGTGGTAGAAGGTGGTCGAATGTAGAGGTTGCGGTTTGGACTGGGGGGGAGGGCGCATACCTTGTGTATCCCTTTATCGGAGGGAGAGACGGGCGTGGAATGGGGGGCGGGAGAGGGTCGGGGCAAGGGCCTGAAAGGGTCAACTTGGTGGCGGATCTTAATGAGGATGTCGCCTATAAGGTTGAATCCTGGCCAGAGGTAGGGTTGGAGGGCTCTCGGGTTGTCGGCCTTGAAACCGATGCCCCAGATGAGGTCGCGTGGGCTGGCTTCGGCATCCGTTTTGTCGCCGGTGTCTAGAAGATGCTGGTGAAGGGGGTGTGTGCAAAACTTGCCGTGGTTGCCCTTGAGAACTATGTCGTATCGGTGTTGTTCCCAGAGCGCTTCGTTGAAGTTGGAGACGCAGCGACAGAGATGTTTCTGCTGCGCGGGGTTAGAGAACGTACCAAAGAACTTGGCCTTCTCCGACATCATACACTGTTCCGTGCAGTTATAGTGCTCCTGGTCGATGGTGAAAGTTGAGGGGTACCACTGGGAGAAGATGAAAGAGGCGTCCCAGAATAGGAGGAGTTGGGCGGGGGAGAGTGTTGGAGTCGAGGCGGCTTCGTGAAGTGGAGGGGGGGGGGGGGGGTAGCCCGGGGGAGTGTCGGCCCCGGGGGGTTGTCCGTGGTG
>JAYJMJ010275114.1:0-12368 GCA_036873875.1 Laminaria ephemera
TTTATATAACGAGTTTCTAACTCAGGAGAAAACAGCATGAGCTTAAAAAAATTATGGACTGCATTACGCGGCGCAACTAGCGAAGGTATTGAAGCTGTTGCAGATAGCCAATCGATTCGCATACTAGATCAAGAATTACGAGATGCTAAAAAAGAACTGCAAGCTTGTGACGTAAACTTAACAAAAATAATGGCTAAGCGTAAATTAAACTCGTTAGCTATATGGATGAACGGTGAGTTAGTCGGCCATTGGCGCATTAAATCAGGTATCGATGAATTGAAGTATTCAGATGAATGGTTATCCAACCCTCGTGGTCGCCCTTTGTCTTTATCTTTACCATTCACACCCGGTAATCAAATTATTAAAGGTGATAACGTCTCTTTTTATTTTGATAACTTACTGCCAGACAGCCGAGATATTCGAGAGCGATTAGCCAAACGGTTTAATACAACAAGCGTTAACGTTTTTGATTTACTGGTTGAGCTGGGCCGAGATTGTGTGGGTGCTATTCAATTATTACCCGAAGGTGACAAACCTAAGAATATACAACGCATTAGATATAAGCCGTTAGATGATTCACAAGTCGCAGAACTGTTAGGTAACGTTGTTAGTAGCTCACCTTTAGGTCAAATGAGCGATGATAATGATTTACGTATTTCACTGGCTAGCGCACAAGAAAAACAGCACTGCTTTGGCATAATAATCAGTGGGGTGAACCGTTAAATGAAACGCCGAATACGCACATTTTTAAACTATCGATGGCTTAGTCGGTAATATGAAAGTAGACATGCAATCGTCAGTTGAAACTAATGGCTTTGCTCAAAAATAATGACTGAGTTTAAGTGAGAAAAAAACGCCATCAACGCAGTTAACATCAACTGCGCCAATGGCGTTTTATTTTAGCTTCATCACCATCTAACATACTAGACGGTGATGTTTAATAGATAAGCTTGTACCTTGGATTACGCCTCAGTCAACGTAACGCGAACATCACGAGTCTCGCTAGTGAAACCATCGCTAACACTCACTGTTACTTCATAGACATTGTCGCTATTAGCATCTTCTGGTGTAGCAAACACTTTGGCGTTAACAAACGTTAAACTACCATCAGTGCTATCAATACTAAATAACGCGGCATCAGCACCGCTATCAATCGCATAAGTCAGGGTTTGACCGTCAGTATCTGTTGCTGACAGTGTTGATATAACGGTTTCACCCTCAAAAACATCAAGCTCTATCCCAGTAAAACCAGAATATAAAATAACTTCATCGGCAAAGGTGCTGTTTGATATAACATCAATATGACCATCACCATTTACATCTGCCGCATACACTGAACGCACTCGAGTACCGCCACGCTTACCGCCAGAGAAATCTCTGGTATAGCGAGTAAAGTTTTCACTACCATCATTTTCATACAAAAAGATGCCAGTGTTGTTAGTACTGCTACCAGAGAGGACATCGATATCACCATCATTATCTATGTCCACTGCAAATACCGTCCAAGCATTAAAAGTAGAACTACTGATAATTTGTTCGGTAAAACTGCCCAGTCCATCATTTTTAAACCAAGCAACGGTGTGACCAAGAAATGTGCTATAGACTAAATCGATATCACCATCTCTATCAACGTCTACAGCTATCACCATCGACGCGCCGTCAGCGCTCGTGGTTAATACATGCTTAGTGAAATTCTGGCTACCATCATTTTCATACCAAGCAATCGTATCATCAACAGCTGAAGCTGATATTAAATCAATATCACCATCGTTATCGATATCGGCCGCTTTCACTGTGTTAGCGCCATCAGCGTCATTAGTAACAACGTGCTTAGTAAAGCCTTGCAACCCATCATTTTCATACCAAGCAATCGTGCCATCACCGGCTGAAGCTGACATTAAATCGATATCACCATCGCCATCAACATCTAATGCATAAACAGAGCGAGCACCATCAGCATCAGACGTGACAACGTGTTTGGTGAAATTCTGACTACCATCGTTTTCGTACCAAGCAATAGTACCATCCTCCTCTGACGCTGACATCAAATCCATATCACCATCACTATCAACATCAAGTGCGTAAATAGAGTAAGCGCCATCAGCATTAGTGGTGACAACGTGATTAGTGTAGGTATCATCACCGTTATTTTCATACCATGCAATGGTGTCATCAAGCCTTGACGCTGACATCATATCGATATCACCATCACCATCAACATCTACTGCATATACAGATTCGCCACGGTGAGCACTATCATCAATGATGTTCGTTGATATTACGCTGAAATCAACACCTGCATCCCATACTGGGGCGAAGCTATTACTCACATTGTTAGGGGATTGATCGGTGTTATCGCCTACACCGTCACCATCTGTATCTGTTGTCTCAGTGGCGTCATTTGGTAGTGCATCGCTAATATCACCAACACCATCACCGTCGGTATCTGTCGTTTCTGTTGAGTCTAATGGGAAAGCATCGCTATTATCCCCAACACCGTCACCGTCTGTATCCGTAGTTTCAGTTGCGTCTAACGGGAATGCATCATTTACATCGAGAACACTATCGTTATCGTCATCTGTATCGGCATTATTTCCCATGCCATCACTGTCGGTATCAAGTGTTTCTGTAGCATCTAACGGGAAAGCATCATTGTCGTTATTAACATTATCACCATCAATGTCGGTATCAATATTATTACCAATGCCATCACCGTCTGTATCAAGTGTTTCTGTAGCGTCTAACGGTAAAGCATCGCTGTCGTTATTAACGCCATCACCATCAATGTCGATATCTGTGTTGTTACCAGTACCGTCATTATCGATATCAACTGTTTCAGTCGCGTCTAACGGGAAAGCATCGCTGTCGTTATTAACATTATCACCATCAATGTCAGTGTCGCTATTGTTACCAATACCATCGAGATCGGTGTCTGTTGTTTCTGTTGCGTCTAGCGGGAAAGCATCGCTGTCGTTATTAACGCTATCACCGTCGATGTCAGGATCGGTATTATTACCAATGCCATCACCGTCTGTATCGGTTGTTTCGGTAACGTTTAATGGGAATGCATCTTCAAGGTCAATGACACCATCACCATCAGAATCTTGAACAAGTGTGGAGTCATTTTTTAAGGCATTTTCTGTATCAGTAATGATCGATGGATCTTGTTGGTTTAATACATCGACATAATCTTCAATGGCTTGAGAATTATTAATAAAATCTAACGTAGAATTGATACCCGTTGGTAAATCATGACTCTGATTATCTACAATCACTTTGATGATTGTAGCGAGATATATCACTTGCTCTGGATCGATCTCGCTTAACAGCTGAGTCAGTGTCGACTCGTCGATAATTCCTTCAGCACCATTGAGACGGGTCATTAACACGAACATGGCGGTTGAAACGTTAGTAACATTTAACGCCAAAACTTCGTCACTCGACACAATACCATCATCGCCAGCCATGGATAAAAACGTTTTTACGGAAGGCACTAATGAAACAAATTCGACCCCAGCCTGCGCATCAGTTGTACCAAAAGCACGTAATTCGATGACGTTATTTTCTAACGAATCATCCACACTAATTTCAACGGTGTATTCACCAGTTTCATTAGCGTTGGTGGTAAATTCCTCGCCGCCAACAGTAATGGCAATATTAGCGTTGACAATGGTTTCGTCGGTTACTAACCCTTTAATCGTCACCGCTGAGGTTTTGTTGAGGAGTGTGATATCGACATCTTGGCTAGTACTGGCGTTGCTATTATCGGTGACGGTTAACGTCAAAACAGCAGAAGAGGCTTCAGTAAGTGCGTTGGCGGTTACTGAAAGTTCACTAGTATCAGCGCCTGATATTGACAACTCAGTGCCTGACTTTATAGTCCATAAATAAGTTGCAATGCTACCGTCGTTATCTGAGGCTTGCGCCTTAATAACAAGAGACTCAGTTTCTTTAATTTTCTGAGATGCTATCGGTGAAATAATGGGAAGCTGGTTAGCTACTACTGTTGGTGTGTTGTCACTGACTCCAATGTCACTGCTATCACTGCTGCTACTGCCGCCACCGCCACAACCATTTAATATAGAGGTCGCAAAAAAGAGCCACAAAATTTGGCTAGATTTTTTCATTTTATCGTCCTTGATAATATGTAATTCAATAAAAATAATAGACAAGCTATTAATTTTATTTATTGGAAAAACTTATATTTTTACTACTTATTTGTGCAGTAATTTATGTATGAGTACTTATTGTGTTTAATAATTCAAGTAATACTATTGCACGAAAAATACAATTAACCTTAAAAAAAACAACAATTTAAATAAAATAAAAAATCATACACGATTATAGTATCAACTCACAAAGACTAAGTACATTAGTATCTAGCAATCCATGATAGAAACAGCACCATCGCCTATCACTGAGCAAGTAACAAACTTGACTAAGGCTACTATTAGCTGATCGTGTGCTATTGCTGAATTTATTTTCGTGTTTTTCCGTAGTATTGGGTAAAAATTTGAAGCAAAAAAGCGAGCACCATTTTCATGGAACTCGCTTTATTGAGGCTTAATTTAAACATTTATAACGACACATCGACTTCGACATGAAAAATGAAAAATACGTTTATTTATTTACTGTTAACTTTGGCTCTAAGCCTTCGCTTAACTTCGCAGCAAGACCAGCATAGCGGTAACCATTTAATTTACCACTGTGCTTTTTGGCAGCAGATTGTAACTTCGCTTTCAAATCGATTGCGATACCGCGCGTCATCGCAATGAAACTTGGTGAAAGTTTAGGTTTAGGCCTACGGCTATTAGGATCAGATTTTACTGGAGCAAGATCTCGAAGTAACTTCGCAACAAAATAATCTTGTAACATGACTCTGTATTGATCTGCTTTAGGACGGCGCTCTTTGATATCACCGTAGATAGCATCAACAAATTTTTTCATTGTTTTAACTGGGTCCATCACATCATGACCAGCAGCTTGCAACTTAATTAATGAATCTAATCGGTGTGATGCCAGAGGTCCGCCTACAGCTTGCCTAATGATGGCGTTGCCATATTCTTCAAACTTGTCATAACCAATACGTTTAAAGATGTCTTTGTTATTCCAAAACGCTGGTAAATTCACTCCGTTATCAATTAAGAATTTGACTGCACGTTCTTGCTTATCTTTAGAATAAGGAATAAACACTTCTTTATCATGATGATGTTGCGTTAATTCATTTCGATAAATAACGCCACCAACAGCTTTAGCAATATGACCAAGCTCACGAGCATGTTGTTGGACAACTGTCTTGTAGGCATTCTCTAACTCATCATATCCTTTTGATGGTTCAAAACTGGTTGCTTCAATTAAATTGGCTAAAATACGCTTTTTATTCTTTTGCCCTAAACGCGTTGCTTCTACAGGATCATCACCTATCGCTTCCGTTAAAATGCGAGGATCTAAATTACTTGCTTCTGAATAAGCATCCCAACGTAGTCGCTTATCATCTAGCTGACGATCAGCAATTTTACTTAATAGCAGTGATTCATCTTTAGGTGATAAGTCGCCTTTAAATTCTTTGTAACCCCATTCAATTACAAATTTATCGTATGGGCCTGGAGTATAATCAATTGGTGATACGCCGTCTTCTGGCTGTATTACATAATTAAATCGCGCGTAATCCATCACAGATGCAGATACACCAAATTCTTTTACAAATTCAGGATCTCTTAACTGCTTAATCGTATAAGAATTATTACCAATAAAGTTATGATGCAAACCCGTAGAATGACCAACTTCGTGTGCGACAACAAAGCGAACTAAATCACTCATTACATCGTTAGGTAAAGGAAGCTTTTTAGCACGAGGATCAGTTGCACCAGCTTGAGCAAAATACCAACCTTCAAGTAACTTGATAACGTTGTGGTACATGCGCACATCAGCTTCGATGATTTCACCTGAACGAGGATCGGCTACATGTGGCCCATTTGCATTAGGTATCCCCGACGGAACCCAACGAACAACCGAATAACGTGCATCTTCTGGATCCCAGTCAGGATTTTCTTCTACACTAGGCGCCATTTTTGCGATTATTACATTTTTGAATCCTGCTTGTTCAAACGCAGGCTGCCAAAATTCAATACCTTCACGTACCGCTTCTACGAATTTTTGAGGTGTTCCTCTGTCGATATACCAAACGATAGGTTGCTTGGGTTCACTAACTTCTAACTCTGGATTTTTCTTTTCTAAGCGCCAGCGTTTGATAAAGCTAAAGGTGTCTAGTTTATTTTTTTCTGAACTATAGTCTGAATAATCAGCAGTAAAATAACCGACACGTTTATCATAAAAACGAGGCTTCATTGGCGTGTCAGGTAGTGCAAAAATAGAATGACGTATTTCTTTTGTCTCATTCCCTTTTTTACCAGTAAATTGGGCTAATACCGTTGTCTCAATATTTTTTTCAAAAGCTTTAACTTTCGTAATTAATGCCGTTTTACTATTAAGCTTGAATTTATCAGCTTTAGGATTTCTAGGATCAGGAAATAGCTCTTTGTTCTCGCCCATATAAACTTTAGTAATGTCGATAAGCGGCGACTTAGCATCGTTTTCAGTGAACGTAGCAATTGGAAACTTAGCAATGATGCCATCAATTGACGCTTTCTTAACAACTAGCGATTCTCTTGAACCATCTTCAGATACTATCGAGTAATTACGATTACGAAGTAAAACATTATCACCATGACGTTCAAAGACAACGTATTGACGACCAACATCTGCGCTAATCAAACCTTTACCAGCTTGCGTAGCAGACGTTTTAACTTGCCAAACAAATTCACGGCCAAACTCAGCAGTAGGAATTTCGAAATATACTTTGTTATCTACAAGGTGAGTTGTGAAAACGCCAATCGATGTTATTGCTTTGTCTGTAACGATATCTGCATAAGATTTAAATTTTTCTTTTTTCTTAGCATCGTCTTTAGCGTCTTTTTTGTCTTCAGATTTTTTTTTGCTGTCAGATTCTTCATCTTTTTCTTCAGCATGAAATCCATCTTGCGATAAAGTAACCGGAAAAGAAGAAACAAGTAGCTGATTTTCCGATAGCACTGTTGCGTTTGCAAATGCGGTTAGGTTGGCAATGCTTAATAACAGCATTGATTTTTTAAATAGCTTCATATGATGATCTTTAATCCTAATTCTGAAAATTCGATACCACATTGTATCTTGTTTTTTTATATCTAGAATTATTAAAACAGTAACTACTTATTTCGAGATAAATTATCAATAATATTAATTTAATTCAAAAAAAAGCAAGCCTCATTTACATGGGACTCGCTTTGATTTGGGTGTTATTTTTAATGCTGATAGCTACATATCTGCTTTAAGGTATCGCGTTAAGATCTAATCGATATACTATTAAACTGCTCACAAGAATAAGCTGTATTTTGATGTTCAAAAGAATTCTACAACAATTTAAATAATTGTTAATTCAATGATAAAAAAGTGAGTGTCCCTTTTTATTTAAAAAATACGAAAGTCGACACTTTATTTTATATTCATTTCCTCAAGCTTTACGTAATGAATTGGATATTTTAATAACCATTTATGCGACTTCCAATCTAATATTTCTTTTTGAATTTGCCATTTTCTTTGAGTCATTACACTACTTTAATCAAGTGAGTATGACTATGCCTCCCAATTTTATGTATCACTAAAAATTTATCACTATTAAATATTCATTTAAATTCAATTAGATAAAATAAAAAAATGAAAACTAAAAATTAAATTGAAAAAATCATTGACCTACCTACCGGTAGGTATATATCATTTATACATCGCAAACATAATTAGTAAGTGATGAAACTTATTACTCTATTGTGAGATTGCATAACACTGAAGAAGAAGTGAAATTTATGTTTAATATATTTAAAAGAAAAGGTGAAACAATGACAAATTCAAATGGAAAATTAGCAGGTAAAGTAGCAGTAATCACAGGTGGAAGCACTGGAATTGGTTTTGCTGCAGCACAAGGATTTATAGATAACGGTGCTAAGGTGACTATTTTTAGTCGTGATCAAGAAGAACTAAATAAAGCAGCAGCTCAATTAGGGACTAACTGTTATACAGTGCAAGGTGATGTAACTGTACAAGCTGATTTAGATAAACTATATGCTGAAGTGAAGTCAAAATTTGGTGGTATCGATGTGTTATTTATCAATGTAGGGCAAGGTAAATTAGCCCCTATCGCAGACACTGATGAAGAATTTTTTGACAGCATGATCGATGTGAACTTTAAAAGTGCCTACTTCACATTACAAAAATCGATCGCTAATTTAAATGATAATGCATCAGTAATCATCACGACTTCTTGGTTAAATGAGATTGGATTTGCAGGTAGTAGCTTATTAAGTGCAAGTAAAGCCGCTTTACGTTCTGTTGTTCGTGTTGCTTCCGCTGAACTAGCAGACAGAGGAATAAGAATTAATGCAGTTAGCCCTGGTCCAATAGGAACACCTTTTTGGGGTAAAATAGGTCTACCTGATGATGTTCTTTCTGGTGCAGCTGAAGCTATAACAGCTCAAACAGCATTGAAGCGTTTTGGAACGCCAGAAGAAGTTGCTAAAGCAGTGTTATTCTTAGCTTCAAGTGACTCTTCTTATGTTGTTGGCGAAGAAATCGCAGTTCAAGGTGGTATTACTTCGATATAAACACCGGCACTACAATTGTACTAAAAGCGAGCTCCATTTTAATGGAACTCGCTTTTATTTTAACTTTTATAGCTCGAATTCATGTTCAAACGCATCACTATATCAATAACTAATTAGAACTATTGATATCTACACTTGATGATTTAAATTACTGTTATTTCAATGATAAAAAAGTGAGTGTCTCTTTTTATTTTCTTAATTTAGGTGTTAGTTTTAATGCTGATAACTACACATGTTCTTTGGACTATCGCGTTAAAACCTAATCGATTAAGTTGCTACTATCGTCTTGTTTACATGAATGGTTTTTACTTATAGCCCAATCTAGCCTTAAGGTACGATTTTTTCCGTTATTTACTTCATTATTTGGAAGTAACTCAACTTTAAATTTCCACTTTTTAAACGCTCTAATAGCTTCTTCATCAAAGACTTTTTTAGGTGAAGACTCATTAATCTTTATATTTATTGGCCTACCTTGAGGATTAATGTCGTAACTCATTATGACACTTCCTTCTGTGCAGTCACGAATAGCAGCTGATGGATAACGAGGTTCTTGACGATATAAAACTGAAGGCGTAGCGCTATCGTCTTTTATAACGCTTTGCTGCTTATCAGTTATGTTTTTCTTTTCTAAGGCATTTTTCAACCACGTTAATGTGGCATTATTTTTCGAATTTTTATTGATCGTTTCAACAAGAATATTATATTCAACAAGATCATTTTCAATTTTTGCAATATAGGCTAAGCGTGCAGCTAAACTAGATTGATAATTAGTTTGCATATAGCTGTAATATCTTTTTGTTAGCTGCTTTACTTTATCGTATTTTTCTATATCAAAATACGCTATAGCCAATGACAGCAATGAACTTTTATACACATTTGCTGATAAAATAGGTGATTGAAGTGCTAATTCTAAGTACTTAATTTCTCTTTCTTTATCTACCCCAGCCAGCATCTTATTTATATATGCTTTATCATATTCTTTAGTTGTCTTAATATCATTCAACACTGAAATAGCATCAGATATATTATTGGCTGAATAATAGCTATACGCTCTACTTATTTCTTTCCCCGTTTTTTGTGACAATGTCTGAAGTTTTATTTCTTTGTGGCACTGGTAAGTTAAAGGCTGGCAATATTCTGTAGCTGTTGGTGATGGTGATGGTGATGGTGTCGATTTACAAGCATTAAGATGCAATATAATGACTAATATAAATAAATATGACTTCATTATCCTTCCTGATTAAATTAGTTAAGTTAAATTATATACTTAAACATAGAGATTAATTAAAACGAATTAAAAAAGCGAGCCGACTCTCACAGGATTCACTTCAATTTTAAAATGATAAAAAGTGAGTGTCCCTTTTTAGCACTTTGATTATTAATAATCAGACGACAATATTAAACTTCGAATAAATAAAATTATGCAATAATTTAATACGTTCGCTTGGGTGTTTTTTATTCGGCTTAAGTAAATATAAATTTAAAGGTTGAGTATCAAATCGTTCGAATAAAACAGTTACTCGGTCTTGTTTGATATCTTCACGCACAATAAATTCAGGAATCAATGCGATACCTTGATGAGCCATTAATGAGTAATGGAGTAATTGACTATTATTAGATAATTGGGCTGGTGTTAAAAATATTTCATGTTTACTTTCTCCCTCCATATAACACCAACTTTTTTGAGGATTATTCATACTATAAAACAAAGTGCGATGCGCACTTAATTCTTTAGGATGCAGAGGAGTTCCGTGTAGTTTTAAGTATTGAGGGGTTGCACAAGCGATTCGATGATAACTAGTTACCTTTTGACAAAGAAGTGAACTATCACTTAATTCATTCGCAATACGTAACACGAGATCAAAGTTGGAACTTAATACATCAACAAAACTGTCTGATAGTTCAATATCTAATACGATATCAGGATAAAGTTCATTAAATTCAGCAGCAATTTTTCCAAACTCGGTTACCCCCCAAGACACAGGAATACTGATGCTGACTCTACCTTTCATACTATCATTTGAGTGTGTTAAATCATCTTCTAATTCTTGCCATTGATTCAATAGAAGAACCGCTTGTGATAAACAGTATTCGCCCTCTTTAGTAATTAATATTGTTCGTGTATTTCTATTTAACAATGTTATGCCAAGAAATTCTTCTAACCGATTAATACTCATAGAAACCCATGCTGTAGACATATTTAATTGCGCAGCAGCGGCCGTAAAACTGCCACATTCAACAACGGTTTTGAATACTTTAAGGCTTTCTAGTTGATTAATTTTAGCTTTAGTCATTGTTAATAATTTATTGAAAGTGATTTAAGTAAGTCGCTATATATCCCAGCCAATTCTTAATGTCAAAATATCGTGAATTAAATAGGGAAACAAATCATGTTAGAAAAAAATACACCATTGTTTAAATCGGCTATCATTAATAAATTACACATATCTAATAGGTTTGCTGTTGCGCCAATGACGAGAGTGAGCGCAGAGGAAAATGGTTGCGTTGGACCATTGATGAAAGAATATTATCAGAATTTTGCTGCTGGAGGCTTTGGTTTAATTTTTACCGAAGGGCTTTATACCGATGAATTATATAGCCAAGGTTATTTTGAACAACCCGGCATAGCAAATGAAATACAGGCTAAAAGTTGGGAGCCAATAGTAGAGGCAGTTCATCATGAAGGAAGTGTCATTATTGCTCAGCTTATGCATGCAGGAGCTTTATCTCAATATAATCACAACAATTATAAAACAATAGCGCCATCTTCAATTATTCCTAAAGGCGAACAAATGGCCTTTTATCATGGTGAAGGAAAATATCCTGAACCTCGAGAAATGACCCAAGAGGATATTAATCATGTTATACAAGGTTTTGTAACTTCTGCTGCTTATGCTAAATCTAGTGGGTTTGATGGCATTGAAATTCATGGGGCAAATGGTTATTTACTTGACCAGTTTTTTACTGATTATACTAATCAACGTAATGATGAATACAGTGGAAGTGTGTCTAATCGTTTAAAAATATATAAAGATATTATTACAAAGGTGAGAAAGGTTGTAGGTTCAGAATTTATTATCGGAGTGCGCTTTTCTCAAAAGAAGGTTAATGATAATGAACACATATGGTCAGAAGGCGAATTAACTGCACAATTAACTTTTAGCATGATGAAAGAATGTGGCGTTGATTATATACATACCACAGAGCCTGAATTAAATATGTCTGCTTTTAAAGAGGGTGATTCGTTAGCTAAATTGGCAAAAAAATATAGTGGTTTACCCATTGTTGCAAATGGCGGCGTAAATGGTCCTGAATTAGCTCTATTAGGATTAAATGAAGAAAACGCAGATATCATTTCTATAGGAAAGTCGGCTATTGTTAATCCTAATTGGCCTCAATTAGTTAATCAAAATAGTCCGTTGAAACCTTTTGATTTTGGAATGTTATCACCCATCGCTAATCTTAAAAGTGCAATGCTGTATAAAAATAACTGTAAAAAATAAAATTCAATTATTGAGATAAAATCTTGTTCAATAAACAAAAAAGCGAGCATCACTTTCGTGATGCTCGCTTTCGTCAATTCAACAACTTTATCAGCAATTCACATCACTGAAAAATTCTTAAATTTAGTCAACATACTCACCAATAGGTACACACGAACAATGTAGGTTACGG
>JAYJMJ010275136.1:0-30576 GCA_036873875.1 Laminaria ephemera
CATGACCCGCATCTCACGGGTCAGTCGGAGTCTGGCGGGTCGGGTCGGGTCGGGTCGGGTCGGGTTTATCGGGTCGGGTCGGGTCGGGTCGCGTCGGGTCTCAGAGACACCAGAAAGGAAGTAGGGGGGCTGTCACGGTATACCTTTGCTCACATCTTGTAGAGTACGGTTGAACGTACAGATGGGGCGAGAGGGGGGAATCGCCTCTGGTGAGATGGGAGTCCCGTCTGTTTGTATGGCGGTGAACGCGCACGTAGTACCCCACGATTCAATGACGCACGCAGTGTTCCTGGGACGTGATGGATCGGTGTATTTCCCATCGTAACGTACGTCAACACCGATGAAAACGAAATCGTGGTAACATTCACTGCGCACGAAATGGGGTCTGCCCACCATAGCCAACGCTATTCAGACTGCATTTATAATACAGTCGATTTACTAGAGTCAAGCAGTGGCGCCACTATGGTCGCCCGTTTTGGCGAAGGGCGGAACAGAATATGACATGCAGTATCATGGGTTAAAATCGATATCACTAATACAGACGGTACGACGGCGGCCGACGGAATGCATTACATGGGATCCGACAAAGGATGGTGGCCCCGGGGAGCTTTAGTACAGGCCGGTGCCTCAGAAATTCGGTTCAGGCATGCGGGTGTTAAACCATATCTATTGCAGCCGGGCATGAAACTGGAAACAAGTGGCGCGCCCCTGATATTATGTAACCTAGACAACTCACAGTTCACTGCCCCCCCTTTTATAAACGGTAAATGCCGTGGACGCGGTAAATATCGCGCCTAAAGAACCTCGCGAGCCCCCGGAACCAGGGTTTGTGAGTTTGGACGAGAAGCAACACGCAGCTTTCGCAAGGTTGTGAAAGCGCGTGCCACCACGCTTGCACAAGATTAAATTTGATTTCGAGAAAGCACTATGGACGGCGACCGATATTAATGCTCCGAGAGACTCGCTGGGTAAATACGAACATCGTTTTTCACATTGCAGCACATATCTAGGCCACGTCACAGCAGACCCGTTCCGCATTATACTTAGGAGCGATGCGCGATCGGTAAAGCAACGACCACACCACCACCATCCGGTATTGGTGGCAAAGGTGCAAACCGAAATCGCTGAACTAGTGTTAGCAGGAATCCTACGCCGACTCCCCATTAACCATTAACCGTATCGCGAAATCGGACGGTCGAATTAGGATGAAGTGTAACTTCAAGCGGGTTAACGAGCAATCTGTTATACCGGTCGCGCCGTTGCCAACGGTAGACGACCTACTCGTTGATTTAGAAGGTGCCAACGTCTTTAGTACGACGAAGACTCCATCGCAGTGACCGCGGTTTGTACCAAATCAGGAAACTGTGAGTGGACGGTTATGCCGATGGGACTTTCGTCGAGCCCCGGGTGGTTTCAGTGATCATGCTCCGTGTATGTGAGAGTTTGCAGAGGGTACGCTTATTTATCGACGGCATCGTCTGTTTTTCGAAAAACAGCTGAGAGCATGTCATCGATTTACGGAAGTTTTTCGGACGCCTCACCACTTTTGATTTGAAACTAGCACCTAAGAAGGCACACCTCGGGGTCAAAGTGGTAACGTGTTTAAGTCACGAAGTTTACAGCCGAAGCAATCGCCCCCGATCAGGGAAAAGTCGAAGCATTACTGGAAATGCCGATGCCCACGAACGTTAGTCCGCTGCGCTCACTGATGGGAGCAGTGAGTTAATAACGATATTGTTTGTCAAAAATGGCCGCGGAAACTCACACGCCGAACGCGCTACTGAAAACGGGGGTCCGATTCGATGTCACCGCGGAACACACGCACATCGTACAGACCTTGTTAGAGCGACTGTCTAGTCCCACAGTCTTGGTATTCCCAGAGTTTTCCGACGAAATTTCAGGTGGCCGGCCGTTCCAGCAAGTCACGGACGCGTCCGTGGCCTGTTTAGGCGCAGTGGTAAAGCAGATATCAGAGCGACGGTACGACCCGACCTATTAGGTTTTTGAGCAGATCGACGTTCCCGAATGACGAAATTGGAGCGCTACAGAACTCGAGTATGCAGCCATTGGGTATGGGCAGTGAAGAAACATCGTCAGCTGTTCTGCGGCATACTATTCTTAGTAGCGAGCGACCACCAGCCGCTTAATTGCGTACAAAGGTGGTATGGCGTCCTTAGCGCATACACTTACAAACTCGAATACCGACCGGGGAGACTGGACGCGAACGCGGATCTGATGTCCAGACTGCCGTTGCCGACGACCAAAGAAGCAAAAATCGATATGCTACGTCTGACCGACCAAACGGACATTGACGGGTTTACGTTTGGTGCCAGCGGAGTGCAGCTTCGGTTGAGGAGACGGGCGGGAACAAGCTTGGGTGGACTGGAGCCGCAAACGGGGGGGAATTTCGGGGGGAGGAAGATAGAACATAGACCGGCACCACCAACAACGGACGACCTTGCGAGGGTATCATGGAAGCAGATACAGAGCGACCGAAACCGTAAGCAAAATAATACGAGACACCCAAAGAGACCGGGAGTGCATGCGATACGTGACGACAGCCCGCTAACCTACCCCGATTAGAGATCAGTAATCGGTGGTCAGCTAGAACACCGACCTAATATTACACGCATGTCCGATGACCGAGGACGAAACGGAGATTTTATGCTAAAGCACGAAGCAGGATGTGGCAGGAATAAACCTAGACGGAGGAGATGGTAGCACCGGTGTCGCGGCAGACGCTGTTCAAATCGATGCTGCAGCAGAACCACTAGAAGTTCTACAGCATTAATGCAATAGTGAGGCGTCATGCGAGCTTGGAGAGAGATTATGCCAGGAAACGGTTGAAGACTGGGCGGCAGCCCAAAGTGAAGGCGATTCTGCTAAGATAGAAATGTCGTGTATCGTAAACGGCACATCAAACAGTGAGAAAACATAGGACGGTTTAGGTCCAAGAGTGGATGTACAAGAAGTGAAACGATTCGCATCGCCGGGGCAACCAATAGGATTTCCCAACTCCGAACAATTACTGGTCAGCGTCCGACGCGCGTACCGGCTGATCGTCCAAACAGACACCCCGGACAATTTGAGAGGTTGCTTGTGGACGAGGCGGTGAGGATCTATGTGCCGCTGCTGATGATACTTTGGGTGATGAAATGTGCGCACATGGAAGCAGTACACTTGAGCGAAACGGTGACACTGGGGTTCATGCAGCGGCTTTATTGGTGGATCGGCATGGCCGAGAGACTGCAATTGTGCATAAGAAGGTTATATATTTGTCAGGCCCGCAAAAGCACCAGACAAACCGTGTGTTGGCCTCTAAACTCCATTTCATTGCCAAGTAAACGGGACAGGTGGTAGCGTTTGACCGTTTAAGACCCTTGCCGACAACGGCAAAAGGAAACGCATGCGTGTTCCTAGTAGTAGATTTGTTTAATCCGCACGCTAAGGGGTAAGGGACAAAGAACACGGAGAAAAATGCGGAAGGTTGTGCTGCACGGTTGGTTCACGATTATGTTCCAACGTGGGGGTGCCCATATGCGTTTTAGTCAGATCGCGGCCGGAAATTTGTATCAGCAGTGAGCCGGGTGGTTTAAAAAGTTGTTATGCTCAGTAATAAAATATACGAGCTCAAACCACCCCAAAACGAAAGGCATGGTGGAGAGAATGAAACACACCTTGTGTCAAATGTTTGCATAGCTCATAGCAGATGACCAAACTAATTGGGACGAAATGTTACTGCACGCCATTGCAGCCCACAACAACAATGTGCGCAGGGGTACGGGTTTGGTGCCAACTGAAGTACACATTGGGCGGTATTTAACGTTGCCAATGACTATATTCGAAATTAGTGGCGTGAAAGAGCACCAGACCAAGGGACGGGATCACCTCGATTATCTATGGTTGATGCGAGGTAGGCAGGTGCGAATGTGTAACTTGGTGGGGGAGGAAGACCGACGCATAAATGCGACGCATGAAGACGCCAATGATGATATCGAAAACAATGTGAAGAGTAAATCGAGGTTTGCAATAGGAGACTCGGCGTGGGTGTATGACGACCATATCACTATCGTCGGAGGAGGGAAACATGTGATTAAGCCGGCGGAGAGCAGCTCGAAAGCGAAGGCGTTTGCACTGGTTAGTAAGATAGCTAACTGTTGGACAGGCCCATACAAGGTGCTATTCGTAGGACCAGATAAAAAGGATGACGGACGAGAGGTGGGACAAACGTTAACAATATTGGATATTATAGCGGATGAGTCCGGCCATCGCGGGATAAATACGCGAGTATCGGTACAACCGTGCAAGAAATGGTTTAATCTCCACGGAGGCCAGACCGCGCATTTGTGTTTGCTATGGGCCATGAGCAACTACGTTCTCAACAAACTCTAGAAGATTTCGCCCCCGTTTCACCTGACGACGGACGATGTAGCCGCAGAGCTAGACACACGCCGCGTGGCACCTCGAACACTAAGTAAGCATCGACTGACGAGTGGGCTGAGCGATAAAATCGCAGTGCAATACTATACCGGTACATACTAGGACGATCTGGAACGTCCCGCATGGGAGCATGAGGAGGATTTAACGCAGTACGGAAAGTTTTTGTGGTCACGTACTGGGCGGGAGAACCAGTACACGTCCGAAGGGATAACACGAAATATCATCGGTACTGAGTCCAAGTAGCTCAACTAGCGATAGCACGAGAAAAGGTCGAGAGACATGTGCTGAAAGGATATATTTGGTGCTGTGACGTCCGAGAGAGGCCGGTTGTGTATTCAGCTGACATCGATGGTTCGTATATCTACTTTGAAACGCCCCACAGAGGATTGCAGCCGGCGAAAGTGGTGGGATTACGGGAGGACGCGGACAGCATACGTTTACTGCATACCGTTAAGATTATGGACCTGGGTAAACAATGAAACGTTCATCTTTTGAAGACGACGCTGACAATTGGACGCGAACAGGGAGGATCTTGGTGCTGGCACGTATATCAACGAACGAGGAGCCCGAACAACCACACACCATCGTTGGAATAGAGGAAAGCTCGGCGGGGCTTGGAGGTTTGCAAACAGAGGGACAGGACCTTTGCAGGTTCGGATCGGGGGGGTGGACGTTATCCTAAAGAAAGGCAGGACCTTTGCAGGTCGGGATCGGTGGGTTGGTCCTTTGCAGGTTGGGATCGGTGGGTTGGTGGATACCGTACAGGTTAAATGGGAGGGGGCTGCAATACAGAAACAAGGACATTTCGGAATAAAGGAATCGGTGTACACGACATAAGGCATTTTGTTCTACGAGAATTGTAATACAACTAGCATGGATTTCTTTTTGGTGGGGGTTGTTGTTTGAATCTGGCATGCTTTTGTTATTTAGCCATGTAGTGCCTGTTTTAAGCAATCCCACCTACGAGAGTTGTTCCACCGCACGCCCTTCATATGGCGACGGCGGACCAGGGTGGGCCTCTGTGGTGCGAGTGGGTTTCAGAACAATTACGACACATGCTACGATAGAGGTGCACCAGTTTTTTTCTGAGGCCCCTCACTTGAGGAGCTCTGCACCTCACCCAAACAATTAGTTTTTGAGGAAACTGAAAGTGCAACCGGATTAACAAACCCATGGCCTAGGTATACAAAAAAATCAGATTGAAAAACAGAAACGACATTCGGACGATTTTGGGTTGAGGAGCGCCGTCATTCAGAAGCTAAAAATCCAAAAAGTGCTGCCTCTATCGTAGCACCCGTTTTACGAGGCAGTTAGGAAATCGGAACTAGGGGATGGATCAGTCTTCAGTAGGCAGACCATGGCCGCCGTGGCCAGACGGAGACTGACGCTAGGCCAATACGGTAAGGGAAGCTAACGTGAGACTACTGTACGATTGCGGTCAGATGATAGACACTGAGGTAGACAAGGCTAGTGCAGTATAGAATAGTACGGTTTGGACTGACAGTAGGCTATCATCGTGCAAGAATCTAGCCAAGTACTCCGAAACATGTAACCAAACTAGAGAGAGGCTAACGCGGAACCTGACGATCTACGATCGACAGCAGACGTAAGTAGAAGGCGTGTAACTTAAGGTAAAGACTGGGTATGAGAGAGACTTTCATAATCTGCAAGACCAACAGCGTACGTACGTAGATAGTGGGTAGCTACTCGAGCCCCCATTGATTCAATGCTTGGTTTCCGCCTTGTGTTCCGCCTGACTGAGCGTACTAAATACTTTTCCCACTTTATTCATCTCCTTGGACCGGATCACTGCCTGCGTCTGTCCGAACCACATAAACTTCTTCAGGCATCCCCTCCAGTCTCAAGAGCAAAGGAGACTACCAAGTTCTCTTCCCCTCAGAATAGTTCAGAATTGAACCTTATTTTGTGTGTAGTTGCTTAGAACAATCTGAAGTTGAAATCGTTCAAGGTTGCCTTGTCAAACAAGAGTTGGAATCTGAACGCGTCGGAACTGCTCCGTTTTGGTTTCCATAAGTTTTTCTCTTTGGCCTTGCCGTTCTGCTCCTTTTTTCAACCTAAACAAAATCTTGCATAAAAAACGGCGCAACTGGACCAACTGAAATTACAAGTGTAAAACAAGTCCATTCTTGGCCAGCATTCATTCACTGCCTTGTACGGATCGATGCGAATAAATATTATGGGAGGTAGAGTTTGTGCATAGGTGTCCTGTTTTATGTGTTTCCCTTGGTTTTATTCTACTTTCTGGGAATCTTTACGAGCGATTGACATTGAATCTAATGCTAAACATTGTCGGATGGCAAACCTGATATTGTTTTTAATTCTAGAAACATTTACACGTCTCGGACAGATGACGATCTAGAATGTCCTCCGAGGGCCCTGAATCGGCCGTTATCAGATGTTGTGCAGAATATGTATGTAGAGAGTACAGATCCAATCCCGGAGGCGTTAGCTAGGTCGTGAAGATCGTACGGCTTCCACCCGGTACCATGAGCTAGGCGATACAGACGTTCCCAGAAGGATCTAGATCATCAGGGGGAGATCGGTGATTTATCCGACGTGTGAACAACTTAAAGAGGGTGCCTGTCGTTAAAGTTGACCCTTAGGGCATTTGGTTCCGCCACTTAGGGCCACTCCTACGAGTGGCTGCTCAGCTCCACAACATGTATCGCCATGTATTTGTTTTCTATGCGCTGCCCCTAATATCAACACAGGTTAACGTGTATGCTGCGATAGAGGTGCACCCTTTTGTTTCTGAAGGTTTTCACTTGAGGAGCTCTATACTTCGCCCATAAACCGATTTGGAGAAACATAGACGTTTTGCCCGATGAACAACCCAAAGACCTAGGAAACCAACGAACCATAGTGCAAAACAAGAATTAAATTCCACACGATTTTGGCTTAAGGAGCCACGTCGTTCAGGAAACGTTTCAGCCAAAACGTAGTACCTTTACCGCACCACGCGTCGCAAATTCCAGTTCTGAGTGAGGTACCGGGCCAGCTGTGATGACGCGAGCCGTTTCTCACCATAGTGGCTTACAGACTGATGTTTGTTTTGGGAAACGTTCTGCGCACGTAGAATTCCGTTAAGAGTGACAAGTAGGATTACCATTCGACAATGTGCAGCGCGAGTGGACATAAATCACAAGCATATACGAACAAAACAATTATGAGACCGCAATGATAATCGCAAACTGCACGGCAAGCAAACCATTGATGTATACCGTTCACGTCTACGAGAATTTCCCCAGAAGACGCAGACGCGTGCTTCGATAGAGGCAGCACTTTTTGGATTTTTAGTTTCTGAGTGACGTCGCTCCCTAATCCAAAATCGGACGCGTGTTACGATAGCGGTAGTACTTTTCGGCAGAATCGTTTTCTGAATGACGGGGCTCCTTAACCAAATATCTTCGGAACTTGACTATTTTTTTTGCAACAAATTTTGTTGTATACCTAGGCCATGGGGTTGTTCATCGGGTAGCACTTTTATTTTTCCCCATATCAATTTTTTGGAGAGGTATTGAAGCTCCACAAATGAGGAGCCTCAGAAAAACAAAAATGGTGTACCTCTACCGTAGAATGCGTCATCGCCGGAATGTCATTTTGTTTTTTTTATGTGTGAGTTTTTTGTATACCTGAGCCTTGGGTTTGTCCATCCGGTTGCACTTTCGGTTTACTCAATATCAGTTATTTTATGAGGTTCAGAGCTCCTGAAGTGGGGAGCCTCAGCAAAACAAATGGTGCACCTCAATCGTGGCACGTGTCCGCAAGCTGATATGTAATTGTACAACATGCACATCTTTCCACATAAAGGCATGCTCCTCTCGGCCGGTCGAACATCGCTTCGTGCGGTAGCGGCTGCGGGGCACGCAGGGGGGGCTTCGGTACATTACCACGCACGTCTGGATCCTGGCCTAGCCCCGTGGCACGTGCTCTGGACGTTCAAAGTCGCAAATTTATTTTGTTCTTCAAGGGGTCGTCTTCCTCGTCGCTGAGCAGCGCAGGGCATCTACGTTACTTGGTTTACCGTAAGGCCAGCCCGAAGGACGTCTCATGGGACACCCCATCCGCACTCCTACAGGCTATGGGATAACCCATGGGTCATGCCATAGGATATACATATGTAGGATTTCTCATGGGATGTCCTATGCTACGTCCTTCGGGGCGTCCCATGGGCTGTCCCATACCATGACGCATGGACCATTCCACGGCCACCCCACCCCACGTCTCACGATGCAACCCATAGGATGTCTCAAAGTCCGTCGTATGGCAGACCCCGTATTAAATGTTCGCCATGGGACATCCCGAATCTTGATCTTCCCGTGGGACGATCTGTGGAATCTCCTATAGGATTTCCCGTGGAATGTCGCAGGAGTCGTCCCATGAACTGTGCCATGGGCAGTGCCATGTGATGCCAAGCGTCCCATGTTCAGTCTCATGTCCCATGGTCGGTCCCATTCGATGTCAAACGTCCTATTGTCGGTTATATGGTAATTCCCGTAGGATGCCAACCGTCCCGCGGTCAGTGCCATGGTCTGTGTCATGAGATGTCAAACGTCTCATGGGGAGTCCCATGAGATGTACACATCCCACGGGCTGTCTTATCGTGTAGCCCACGGGGTGTCCTATGGGGTCACAGGCATTGTTTGGCCGACTGTATTATGGGATGCCCGATGGGCTTCGGTGATCCCATGAGCAGGCCCATAGGCTGTTCCATGGGATGTTTGGCATCCCTAGTGATGTGCATTGGGGCGTTACTTGTCCTGTGCCATTCGATGCCCAACCTTCCATGAGCAGGCCGGTGGTCTGTGCCGTGATACACTCAAGGCCCCAGAGCACCCCCATGGTCGATCCCATGTGATGTATACACGTGTCCCATAGGCAGCCCCACACGATGTCCCATGGGATGTACACGTTCCATGAGTAATTCTATGAGCAGGCCCATAGGCTGTCCGATGGGAAGGTAAGCATGCTATAGGTTGCATTGCGGAACGACACATGGGTTTCAGCCGTGCCATGCGCAGCCCCATGGGCTGTGCGTTGGGACGTCCCATGGACGTTGACACGAGACGCCGAACATCCTAGGAGCAGGAATTGTTTGGAGGTGTTTGGTATTCACCGGTGGTACATCGTACACCGTAAGAGAGTTCTTCCAGCAGACCTTTAGGGGGTTTTACATGACCGGGCACCCCCAACTTCTCCCACGCCAAAACCAAATCCGGGACTTTTCGCCTACCTTAGGGAACTCAACAAACGGAAGTGGTGGCACGCTATAAATTACGTACCCTACGGTAGAGGTGCACCAATTTAGTTTCTGAGGGTCTTCACTTGAGGAGCCTTATTCCTCACCCAAACCCTAATCTCATTTGGAGACGACTAAGTTCCACCCGATGAACGATCCCTTGCCCTAGGTACACAACGATAACTACTCCAAAACAGAAATTAAATTCCGACGACCTTGGGTTAAGGATCCCCGTCTTTCAGAGATCGTTTTAGCCAAAACGTGGTGCTCCTGCCGTAGCTGCCGGCGTTTGTGTAGAATTTGTGGGGGCTGTACACTCGGGGATACCCTGGTAAGACCTCCTGAAGCAATCGTTTGTATGTTCCTACACCGAGAGGGGGGGAGGCAGGCGCAACGGAAAGGTTGAGCCTTCACATGGCCCCGTGCAGTTGGTACACATTGTCCACGCCCGTCAGAAATGTTGCATATATCGTGTGTTCACGATCTACCCCTCACCATGTCAGGGCCAATTCTAGGGATGTGGTGTGGCTGATTCACAAGAAGTTATGTCGAGGGAAACACGCAATATGTCAGTTACCAGCCCTCTCACCCCCACACCTCTAAACTGGCCGTATATCAAAGGATTCGTTCGTCACGAAAACAAGGGTTGATGGAGGCAGACGAAAGCGCGGGTGGCGTCGTTGAGGGGCACCAGGGGACAATTGACCCGACAACCCTTGCCAATCGTCGCAAATTGAAAATTTACTACCGATTCTACACGCGATTACATGTGAGAAACTCTGACATACGGTACGGTAGAGGTGCACCATTGTTTTCCCGGAGCTCCTGAATTGAGGAGCTCTACACTTCACCTAAGGCTTGATTTTGAGTAAACTGAGAGTGCAAACCGATGAAGAAACCCATGGCTTAGGTATACTATCCGTAAATTGTGCTAATGAAGGACGACATCCCGACCATTTTGGGTTAGGGGGCGCTATCATTCATAAACAAAATTTGGCAAACAGTGCTATTTCTATCGTGGCACGCGTCCTCTGCAGTTCTTTGCCCTGCGGATGCCGCGTGTGGTACAAGCATGCTTCGTTAGGGGTAAACCTACGTTTTGCTAGGCTCCTCACTTGAGGAGCTCTATACACCACCCAACCACCGAGTTTGAAACTCGAATGTAAAACGGTGGTGGACAATATCATGGGCTAGTTGTACGGCGAATCCTTCGTAAAACGCAAATAGTATCCCAGTAATAATGCACTCATGCTTTGATAGAGGTTCACCTATTGGTTGAGGGTCTCCTCACACAAGGAGCTCAATACCGTACCCAAAAACAAAAGTTGAGCAACAACTAAACTGCAACCCGATGAACGATCCCATGGCATAGGTGTAAAACAACCAATATCGCACTAAACCATGCACGTCATTGCAACAGTATAGGGTTTGGAAGCCCCGCCATTCAGAACACGAATTGTCCGAGAAGTGCTACCTCCATCGTAGCACGCGTCAATGGATAGTTCCCTCGACGAGGGGCCCCATCAATCAGGAATGGTTTGGCCAAACCGTGGTGACCCCATCGTAGCCCGAGTCGAGGAGCAAGGTGCTAAACGCGTTGCCGCGCCTAAGCCACGATCCAAAGTGTTATTCTAGATCTATATTTCACCCGCGCCTACGAGCGCAAAGGAACGCTAAGAATGGGTTTAGTCAGCGGCTCGTGTGTAAAGTGAAAGAGAAACCATGGCTCCGCTACAATCTTCCCACTGACTAGCCGGCTGTGCAAACCTGTACACAGTCCGTGTGACTACTAGAGTTCTACCCGCTAGATTCTACCAAACAGGAGATACCATTTCGGCTCACGGTACCAATGGACAACCGTGTTGATCGGTAAACCGTACAGAATCTTGATCACTGAATATCTGTATAGCGCTCTCGCGAGGTTGATTTGTAGGCGTATTCCCGTTTGCTCCAATCATTGCTAGGCATAATTTGGCGTATCTCACACTATGCATTTTCTCCCGCTTCCACTCCACCGTAGCAGCTTGGTGACAAGCCATCAATACATGGAAATTTCCGGCAATTTCCGACACTCATCAAATGCTAACACATTTTCGATATTGTGTGCTGCCTACGAACCCCCTGCTCGCCTTCAGCACGAAACCGCCGACTGGAAATCGACACGTATAGCGGGGAATACACGTCGGAATAGGTTACGTCCAAGAAGCGTCGCTTAAAAATGGCTGGTGAAGTCCTATTGCACGCACCTTAACTCTTTATATCGCAGGAGAACCAGCACTAACAAACCTCCGCAGTAGTTCTTTTCCGGTTTTGTGGTCGCGGTTAACACACGTAAAGGTTGGGCACATCACTATCCCGCACACGACAACGTTGTTGTGTGTATGCACTTTACTGGCGAAAACACCGTATAACTTTTGACACTCGACCAAACCTGCGGTGGGGGGGGTACTTCCATTTTCAATACCGAGTGTGGGCCCCGCGGACGCACGGTACGGTAGAGGTGCACGTGTTACCGGTATTCTCTATGGCTCCTCACATCAGGAACTCTATACTGACTTTGAGGCGACATGGAAGTGCAACCCTATGAACAATCTCATAGACAAAGGATGTATCGAAATATGACCCGTGCAACGATAGAGGTAGCGCGTTTTGGCGGAAACGTTTTACTGAATGGCGGGGGTCTTCAACCTAAAATCGTCGGAGATGCAATACAAGGTATTATTTTGCGGTAATGTTCTTTGTATACCTAGGCCATGGGATTGTTTATCGGGTAGCACTTATATTTTGGGGGAGGTATAAAGCTCCTCAAGTGAGGAGCCTCAGAAACAAAAAGGCGCACATCTACCGTAGCGTGGGTGATATGTTCGAAAACACACACGGGTTTTTAACAATATCGGATGGTGATGAGGAATATAGGATATAGTACAGCAAACGAAAAACTTGGCAAAGAAGTGGGGAAAGGAAACTGGGAAACAGTAGGCAGAGAGTCGTAGGAGATATACTACTGCTTGACGGAAGGATGCTCGATTTATATCGGAACGCATCTACGCCACATTGTCGGAGGGCAATAATAATAATAATAATAATAATAATAATAATAATAATAATAGTAATAACAATAATAATAATATCGGGTAGTTCCTGAGTCCAAGAACCCCGTCAGGCAGGAACGTTTTGGCCAGAAAGTGCTACCCAAATTGCAGCACGCGTCCTCGCGCGATTGGCTCTATACATAGCTAATAAAATCGGACTCAAAGGTAGGTTGCTGGTGCAGCGTAACACGCAATACACTCCCATGGTGGCGGTGTATATTCACAAACCGAAACGCACGAATGCTCATGATTTGCAAAGGAATAGGGTAACCCTAAACGTAAGCCCCCCACCGTAGCCTAGATCACTCCCTACACCGGAGACAAAGTGCAGCTAGCCAAGAATGATGTCATCTATGCCGGGATTGCTTGGAACTTGATGAAATACCGAGCGACGTTCTTGCCAACGTTCCGCCGACGCAGGCCACGGAAGGGGTGCACTCAAGCTAAGGTATTCCGCCAGACCAAAATATGTTTTGACCAAAATCTTCAACCCGTATCGTAGCAGGCGTCCACGACCCAGAGAAGCCATCGCCAGAGGCTATCATTCTATCGGTGCCGACGGATAGAACTCTACGACAGTTATCTATGCACGCAGACTGACTACTATAGTACCATGTATTACCTTATTCATGAGTGTTCAAGTCCAGATGGTGCTTGAGTGTGCCGTGCGGCGCTTCTAGCTAGGTCATCTTGACACTACGAGTAGAGAGTTTTGGTCTGGTCCGCATGCGCTCACCGGCTACTCGAACGCCACCGCCCGACCGTCCATTTCACAAACGAGTAGACATCCCAACTCCCGGCTGTTTCATGTTTGGATAGCGTGTGCCCACCAGCTCCTCCGACGTCATTGTGCAACTACCGTCCACCTTCCAGTTGGTTTGACGCCTCAACTCCCAGCTTGTCAAAAAGTATGTACTTGCGAAGAATTCACTAGCATTCCGATCTGAAGTGACATCAATATCAATGTATGTGTCCGAATTATTCGGATGTGTCCTTCATTTCAACTTCTCAGCTCCAACTAATGTTTTTCATATTACGGACGCATGCTACGCTACAGGTAGCACGTTTTGGCTTAAACCGTTTCTGAATGACGGGGCTCCTCAACCCAAACTCGTCCGAATTTCACTCTATTTTTTTTTAACGTGTTTCGTTGTATACTTAGGCCATGGTATTGCTCATCGGGAAGCACTCTAATTTTTATCCAAATCAGGTTTTGGGTGAGGTATAAAGCTCCTCAAACGAGGAGCCTCATAAAAAGAACGGCGTACCTCTACCGCAGCATTCGTCGCACACGGCCTAACATCCGGGACATCGAAGCCATTCGGAACCAGCACGGTAACCGCACCACTCTCGTTTGCCGAAACCATGTATCCTGGATCCCGGCTTCCGCCATGTCCGGCGTTCTGATACCTAGGGCTCACGTCCGGTCAGACCGGGCGCCGTCAAAATGAGCAGAAAGACAGTACCATGGTAGTGCAGTACCGGACACCTCACAAGAAACAGAAATACTGACCCGGGCTGGGTTTCTTATTTGAAAGAGGGTGCCTTCTACACTTCAGGGTATCGGCGGCGCTCCCGGATTTATTATATTCCTCTACCTGTTTAGCTCGTTTTTTATGTATCCCCTGTTTCTTATCAGCTCTCCTGTACTGTATGACCCTCCACAATAAACGCAGCAGAACCCGTGGAGCCCACCGAATGTATTGACTTCGACACGAGATATATCGCGGCCTGTGATGGCCCCACGGACTAGACTTTGGGGACGATGAGCTATATGCTGAGAGCAACAGCATCAGCTTCAATGTTCATCCTGACAATACGTCCTTGGAAAGCTCTTAGGCAGAAAGCTTACTAGCTCTACGGCAAGAGTTGGGCGGATCCCGTGCATTATAGCTGCCTAGTCGCCACTCTACAATGTTCGCTGCCAATCCCAAACGTACAGGACACAACTGCAACACGGATGGACGGAACATACCATTTGTCGTATTCGTGCTGCTTGAAGGTCTTAAGGCCTCTGGAACGTTCACCGCTGCACATAGAAATACAGAGCACAACCGTGTCACAACTACAAATTCCTTGTATTTCCGACAAATCATCACCGTTCAAGTCCCTTACTGAACACATGAACGACGTAGCACAATATCTGTAACGCAACTACAGATGGCAAAACGGCTCGAATGGTCGCCTCTTCAAGGTTTACAGGCCTTGGCTACGCGCACCACTCAACACAAACGTGCATAGTACACATGAAGCAGAGCAAAGAAGCAGTATGGTCCCCTTGTGATCATACTGCTGTATCGCCCCGCTGCAATGTGTTCTAGCACCGCTAGACGGAATGAGTCGGAATATCCCGGTCGTCTAAATGGCCAAATGGCAACTCCGCAACGTTCCCTACTGAGCACAAGCATGTGGAACGCAAATGCAGCACAGCTAATGTACATGGATATTACTAAACATCAAACACCCGAGCACGACTGTAGCATAAGCTTTGTACGTCACATGATGTGTCGTACTCTGCCTGCTTGCGTTCCCTACCGAACACCCGAATCTGGAGCACAACCGCAGCACAGCTGGGTAGCATACTTTTGTGTGTGTCGTGTTATTGCCACTTGAAGACCTCGAGACCCTGGCAACGTTCACTACTGAACGCCAAAAATACGCAGCAAAGCTGTGCATAGCACAGCTGGACGGAATATGGGTTGCTCTAGCCGGTTTTAACTCTCGAACCCTATTCAACGTTCACTATTCAACGCAAAAAGAACGGATTACAACTGCATCACACTCAGACGGCGCATGCGTCGTGGTCTTGCTGGTTCAAGGTCTCAAGTCCCGGGAGGAACCGAGGGAAACGGCGTTCTATAGTACCATGAACTGCACCTGGAGGTTGTAGCAATAGACGGAAAGCCATATGGGTGAGGTTGACATTAGTGCATCGGTGGGAACAAACATGCATGAAGCTCGTATGGAGAACACGACAAACAAGTAAAAACAGCCCCTTTAGAACTGCACTAACGTGTTGAGGGATATCTTACTTGGAAACGGTGTGGGATCACGTTTGCACCTGGAAAAACGTTAAGGCTGGGCCTTCGTGTTGCAAGGTCCCGAGTATCAATGCAAAATTCCTCGACGCAACAGGAGAACAAAGCTGCGCTTGAATATCCTCCACGAGAGGGGCTGATGAACAAAGAGAAAGGCCTTGTCACGAGCAACGAGGAGCTACTTTCGCGCTTGCGAGTTGGCGTCGCGAACGCACGGTGGAAACACGGGTTGGCGTTGTTCCGTTGCAACCTTAATTGTACCAACGATTATTTTACAGTGACACGATTGCGTACCCTTTCTTCCTCTACGCACCATAATCTTTGGTACCCTGCTCCATCCAACAACGGTAACTGTCAACCTGGCTACAGCTTGTGCAGCCGTGCATCCGGCTTTTGACGGACGCGTGCTACGAAGGAGGTAGCACTTCATGGCCAACAAACCGAGAGACTATCAAACATATTTATACTCCAATCTGTGGTTCACAATATCCTTGGCTGCACCCCCAAGTCATGGGGCTGTTTTTGGGGTTAAGCCTATACCTTTTCCCAAGCTCTGTATCTGGGTGAGGTACGGAGCTCCTGATAAAAGGAGCTCAAGCAGCAAACGGTGCACCCCCCACCGCAGCATGCGCCTGCGTATGGACCCAGCAAGCTTGTCCTACCCTTCAACAACCCACCTCCGTGATGCTCAGCCACTGGCTGGAGTTGTTCTCGTAATCGTCGAGGCAATTTACTTGATGTCAGCGGTCTCGTCGTTGTTAAGAACGATTTCCTCGTACCCATTGCTCGGCCCGCTCAAGCCGTTATCACCTAAACCAGAACTAATATCATATACCAGGTATACAATTTTAACAACCCTAAGCATTGTTACAAATATTGCCTGAAACCTGCGGCGACATAACCTACCTCCGTGATGCTCAGCCACTGGTCTGGGTTGTTCTCGTAGTCGTCGAGGCAAAGCATGAGTTCAGCGGTCTCGTCGCTGTTAAGGTCGAACTCCTCGTACCCATCCGTCTCTCCGCTCGACTTTATCTGGCTGAGGAAATTCCCGTTGTCGTACACGTTTAGCATGCGAGACCTCTCCGCCCCCTTATATAAGGCGATTTTCATCCTGACGATATCCTGAGGTTCCTCAAAGAAGTACTCGATGCAGCACCCCTTCCCCTTCCCTTCCACGAGGTCCCCCTTGCACGACCAGCGAGAGTTCCCATCAACATCGCCATCCCGAGTGTTACCGGGGGTGCAGCCGTCCGGACTGCAACCGTGCCCAGACGTCCTCTTGTCAAACGCCGAAGCTTCCACGAATACGGTTGTTCTCACGCGCGCATCGACAAGAGCTGGCGTGGGGGAAGAGCTAGGAAAGGGGGCGGGGGTAGTTTGGGGAGACGGGGTAGCTGGCATCCCTTCAGGGGATTGGGTGACTGGTGGCGTCGTGATTGTCTCGGGGGAGGGCGTGGCCGGCATGGGTGAGGGAGTGTGAGGGGCCGAGGTGGCTGGTGTGGTCGAGTTTGCTGATGGGGCGGGGGTCACTGGGGTACCAGGAAGGGCTTCGGGAGAGGGGGTCGGCTGCTGGTTGTCTACAGGGCTTGGGGTGGCCGGGGTGGTTGGGTTGGTCGTGGAGGCTTGTGGGGTGGGCGTGGCAAGAGGAGCCGTGGTGGAGACGGGAGTAGGCACTGCCGAAGATAGAGAAGCGGGCACGATGGGAGAAGGGCGTATAGTCAAGGCGACCGTAGGGACGGAGAGCACTTTCAAGGGTGTTTATTTTGTCGGCTCAGCACGTCTGGCGCCTGTAACCTACTCTGTTATTTTGCAACTCTTCGTATTTTGGGGTGTTTCGCCTCGTGTTGTGCACCAACGTGTGGATGTGTTTGATATGTTACGCCAGAAATATTTTACGGTTCGCTTTTGGGTGGGCTACAGAACCGCTCGCGCTGGTGGCGCAAACTCTCGGTAGGGACAATGGGGGTATCTCCGCTACAGTAGCCAGTGATGTACATGTCAGGTCAAGGCCGTTTGTTTAACTCAATACTGTAGCATCGTGGAATAGTATGGTGCTTCCTGCTCCCGTTGTAGGTTGGCAGCGTTGGGTCTTGCGAGTCCCTTCACAATATAAACGACGAATGATGCGGGAAGGGGGATACCCTTAAACCACTGCCACCTCGCGCAAACGAATGTACCTCCATGAATCACAGGCTTTAACGCAATTTAGTAGCGCAGCGCAACAAGAATATGGCGGTGCATATCGCAAACCCGAAACGCACTAAAGGCCACTTGCGTGAGTGGCTCTGGTCACCTAAACATCGAGGCCTTGCAAGTGACCCCCCCACCCACAGCCTTAGTCAAACGTCAGTACCTAACCACATGCCCGGAGCGTGGAAACACGATCATGTCCTCAGCCGGTGACGTCAAACACACTTTCAACACTGAACGTGAGTAGCAGGTCCGCTACAACCTGGGCTACGGTGGGCGGGGGTTACCCCCATTTTCACTACTGGGTAGAGACGTATGCTGCGGTAGATGTACACCAATTTGTCTCTGAGGCTCCTCGCTTGAGGAGTCTACACCTAACCCAAAAACTGGTTTCGGTAAAACCGAACGTGCTACCCGATGACCAATCCCATGCTGTAGGTATACATCGAAACACAATGCAAAACAAGAATACAGTTCCGTCGAGTTTGGGTTTAAGGAAACCCTGTCATTCTGAACCCGTTTCAGCCAAACTGCTACCCTATATCGTATCACGCTTTTGGATGGGGTAGTGTGGTGTAGCCCCCTTTTCACTACCGAGTTTAGGCCACTCGCACAAGAGTCTCTGTCCTCACTCAAACCCTGGGCGTAAACATGCTTTGTTGGTGCAGCGCAACAAAGCAATCGCATGACGGTGGATATGGCGAAACAAAAAACACACAAATGAACCCCTAGCCGTTTCCCCTCTACTGCGGCCCTGGTCATGCAAAACCCATGCCTACGGCCCCATTTTTACAATATGAAGTGTACATATACCAAGGTCCAGAGATGAATGCATACAGAACCGTTACGACCCTTCAACTCCGGGTCATTAGGGTGTTTGCGAGGGCGTAAACGTGGTTGGGTAAACGTGTGAAACCAACGAACGTCACGGCCCAAGCCCAACTCAACCCAAGACAGAATAGGTTAGAAGCACCTCTGTGGACCTTTTTACCCACGGCCCTACTTACGTGTTCTTGGGTTGGGTTGGTCTTGGGGGATGATGCTCGTTGGCCTTCATCTGTTTTCTTACCCTACAACGTTAGGTATCTCGCAAACACACTATTTCGATTGTCCAGTGTAATGTTAGGGATGGTTTCACAGTCGTCCCACCGACGGTTCGATGCTGTGCATATACACAGTACGCGATTCGACAGAAGCAGTCGTAGACCAAGGCCACGTTAGCGGAGGCACTTTCACTTTCTCGGGCGTCTGCTGCGATGAGGGTGGCAACATTTTGGATATTTTTGTTCGTGAATAATGGGCCTTCAAAAACCAAAAAATCGTCATCATGTCGTTCTTGTTTTGCAATACATCTGGTTGTACTCCAAGGCCATGGGATTCTTGATTTGGGTTGCACTTTCCTTTTTTTCAGCGTTTGTGTTTGGGTGAGGTATGGAGCTCTTCACGTGAGGAACCCCAGAAAAAAAAAAACGAATGTACATCTACCGTAGCACATGTGTCCTCTGCCAAGTGCAGGCTTCTCCCGCGAGAGGCCCATGCACCTCATGCAAGAGCGGACTTAAACATGGTGGTGTAGGTGACGAAGGGCACCAAACCATTGCATTGAGTCCATATCGCGGAACCGAAAAACGTTCGGGTAGCCACTGGCGCGAGTTGTTCTCAGCCGCTGAAACCAGAAGCCCTGATTGTGACTCTCCTACCGTCGCATTGGTCCAGATATCAATACGTACACGACAGAGATTGCAGGCGTCGTTCTAAGATCAACGCTATCGTCGGATGTGGGCGCTTGCGCGAGTGACTGCTCAATGTATTTCCCACTGACACCGCTGTGCGTTTCGGTTTCTTCGCGACGTCGCACCGCCGGCATCAAATCGTTTGTTACGCAGGGCCAACAAATCGCTTTAACTATGTTTATATTGGAGGTACAGACCCACTCGGGCAAGCGGCCTACAATCGGCAGTGAGAATGGGAGTAATCCCCCTACCTGCTGTAGTTTTTCTTGATCAGGACTGCACCATGTGGTCATGAGGGCAGCTACTGCTGACTGGAAGATGGGCACGAAATCCCCGTTATATCTGACCCAACAACCGACGTTGGTAACTTGTATAAGCTAAGGCCTATACACAACCCTATGTGCTGGATATCTAGCTAATGAGCTATCCTGAAATCCATGCATCTCATCCAAATATATCGCACGTCGGACAAATCACGATCTAGATAATCTAGATCCTATATCTGTCGTTGTGATATGTTGTGCAGGATCTGTCTAGTACAGATCCAACCCAAGAAACATGTGCAAGTGCATGCAGATCGTACGGCTGCCCCAGGCAAAATGGTCCATAGGCCATACAGATCATGTAGATCGGGGATCTGCCTGCCCCGAGAGACACAGATCATGAATAGGGACCTGATCTGTCCGACGAGTGAAATATAGAGAGGAGATCTTTAGTTGAGGAGCTCCGTCAGTGAGACTTGTTTGGGCTCAAACGCGCATTGAACTATTCTACCATAGCACGTCTCAAGTGTTGATGAGGAAAACTACTAGAGCTGTGAATCGGCAGAATTTCACGACAAAAAAATAATCAGTAGGTGCCGTTAACCAGCTAAGTGAATTTAGTCGGCAAATCGGATGGCGAAACCAGCTGGTGGTCATCTAACTTGCCGACTAAAGTCAGGAGAGCGAAGCGAGCGAAATCACCCCCCCCCCCCCCCCCCCCCCCGCCCGAGGGGGCCCCGCCCAAAAAAGATGAAACGCTCTCCGCATTAAACAATCCTTCCTACGAGTATGGAAACCCGATAAGTCGGATTGTCGGCACCTCCGGAAAACAACCAACAATTGGTCCGACAAAAAACTAGTTGGTGACGTAAGTCGTGTCGAGTCACAGCTCTAAACAATATTTAACTAAAGTACCGCTCACCGGAGGATGGGCACGTGAACGCCCTGATGACCTCGGAAGAGAACCCCGCCGCTACGGTAAGGACGACCCAACGGACAACATGGGACACGCGCAAGAACAAGAGAGAGGTTCGCATACGACGTGAACTCAAACATGTCTAAAAGGTTGCTGCACGATGTGAACCAAAACACGGGAAAGGTCAATGCACTACTTCGTGTGCGGACGAGAACATGGGGAAGGTTAACATACGATGTCAGCATACGTTTCATCTGGTCTTGACTAGTTATGTCGGTTGGCGGCACTCTTGGTCCTTAACGGGACAGCCATCAAGGTCCTCCCCACACAAATTAAGCTAGTATACGGAGTCTAGATAGGCTATGCCGGACCAAGCGGGGACCGTCAATACTTATATTTGATTGAAGACACACATACATCTCCCCACGTCGATGTTTAGAAGATGGTAGATGGAAGCACACAGTAGTCTTTCGAAGGCACAAAGCTAATGCTACTCCGTCCGCCGGTCACTCTGGTGCCGCCTCGGGTGGTGATAACAGACCACAACTCGTAAATTATCGCAGTTCAACACGCGACACACGTCGTTCGCAGCCAAACGCGAGACGTTAGAGGATGCCATCGGCACCCAGTGACCCAGTGAGACGAATGAGGACACCAGGCACACGATCTACTAATTTACTTGTGCCACGCTTGACGTATCTTTCACAGTGATGGCACTGCTTGTTAGAGATAGACCATAGCTACTGAGGAAATGATTAGCCCTGAGTGCTAGCTCCGTAGTTATGGGGTATCGCTGTCAAAAGCAAAATGTGGGGTTCCAGTCCCATGCTAGATCAGTAGTTGTGACGTATCTTTTAGCACTATTACGGAGGACCATAGTATTCAGGACCCACGATATACACAAACAACTATATAGGACACAGTTTTTACTAACCATATTTGGTCATTATTACTATGTTCCCCCGTAAGAATTATGTCTTGAAGCACGAACTTTAGCAGCGCTGAGTTAGGGGGGGATGAGTTCTAGCTAACACAATTCAGACTAACGGAGCTACTGAACTGAGGAGTGACACAGTATTGTTGGAGCGCCACGGATAGTTTGCAATACATTTCGTTGCAAACTTAACCCCTGCAATTGCGTACCTTGTAGAGCTAGAAATTTCGCTCGAAGTACGTGTTTGAGTGAGATGTATAGAGACGCCTGCCTCGATATAGGTAGCCTTTTCCGGCTAAAACGTTTCTGATAGACGGGGCTCCTTAACCCAAAATCGTCGCAGTTTCTCTCCGTTTTTGAAAAAAAAATCGTTGTATACCTAGGCCATGGGATTGTTCATCGGGTAGTACTGTTTTTTTTTTCCCAATTCAGTGTTTGGGGGAGGTACAGAGTTCCTCAGGTGAGGAGCCTCAGAAAAAAAGGGTGCATCTCTACCGTGGCCGCGGTCTAGATTATCACGCGAGTACACCGCCTCAAAACATCTATTGATAGATTCACTCCTACCGTAGCGCGCGTCGCTTCGTGTTCGCAGTTCATAGTAACCAACACACTTATTCGTCTCTTGCTACAGTAAGATACCTCCTTAGATCACGTGACCTAACATTGCAATTATTGAGGTGCATCTTCCTTGCGACCCTCGATTGGCCAAGCAATCCCATGAATGGCGATACAGAGCGACAGCAAAAGCCCTTCTTCGTCCCTTGCAAGGACACCTCGTGGGGTATTGTGACCAAAATAGCAGTCATCGGGGGGCATACACACCGCCGATCCTCGATTTTAAAATCAACTCATGAGGTTGCGTTACAACAATTCAGCCAGCGGCTGCGACATTCAGACATACACATACGTAATTTATTACGATTGGTTGTATTTTCCGTTCCAACTAGTATGGGATATTTCCCTCGGCGGCCATCCAGACAAGCCGAGGTCACAGGGGACATGAAGGAAATGCTGCATGGAAAAAAAAATAAAAAACGCTTCATGGAAAATTTCGCGGTGTTGAGGATTGTTTGGAGGTCGCAGTTATTGGCAACTGCGTGAAACTCGTTTAGGTTACGCAATACTGCACGTACGAAACGTTGATACACACCGCAGCTGTAGCCATTCCCCCCGGCCTGGCAGTCGCAAGGACGGCCAAATTCGTCGCAAATCGGGTCCTCCGGGCACTCTGCAAGATTAGGGAAAATATCGGCATAGACAACGGCTTTGTGAATGAATCCAGTCCAGGACACCGAATAAGAATGAGGAATGCTGACGGAGGCTGGCCTTCTTATGTGAGCGAAGGTGCGTTCTTATCGAAAAGCAGCATAACGGTGCCCATGTTTCGGAGATTGCTATAAATATCAGCCTGCCTGTCTTATTACCCTGTTTCTTGGTATTCGCCTTGCACTGTACCTGGTACACCGGTTCGGGCTGGGAGTGAGCCTGCAGACCCCATTAAACATTGCAAATACCGGTACGGTAGGGGTGCACCATTTAGTTTCTGAGGCTCCTCACTTGAAGAGCTCTAAACCTCACCCAAAAAACTGGTTTTTGAGTAAGCTGAAAGCGCAACTCGATGACAGACCCATGGCCTAGGTATACGAAAAAAAGAATAGTGCAAAACAAGAATAACATTCCGACGATTTTGGGTTAAGGAGCCACGTTTTTCAGAAACAAAAAAACAACAACGCCCAAAAGTGCTAGCTCTTCTCGTTGCACGCGCCGTGTGTCAACCTGGATTAGCGGTCATGAATAGGAACAGAGGGGGCACAGCACAACACGTTCCGCGGTATGGCATATGATATTTTCGCCAATTGATTGTCGGGCTGAAGTCACTTACTATTATTATTTCGGCCGTCGGTAGTACCGGGTTGGTAGGCCAAGGAGATAAACGCGTGTTAAAGCAACGGTAGCAACAAATGTCCATGAGGCTTCTTCATTTAAGGACCTCTATACCCCACCACAACCTGGTTTTGGGAAACATTTGCACGACTAACTCCATGAAAAATACCATGGCCGAGGTATGTATATGTACGAGTTGACATGGTAAAACACGACCGGAATTCCAGTCATATTGGTTGGTTTCTCAGTCGAAGAGCTCTATCGGCCAGATGGCAACAAGTGCTTATCTTGCTGTACCACGCGCCAGATGGGAATCTATACAGCGGAGCTGAAACAGCAGAGGGATTGAGCGATCCAGGACAAATGAAGCGGGTTTATCAAAGCTTCAACACCCGTATATATATGTTGTCTGAGTTGTATCGGGTCCGGAGCATTGGACTACTCGCCGAGCGTCAAGCACCTAGCCCTGGGAGTGGTTCAAGCTCCTGGACTGTGAATCTAATGTTGGCCTACGTAATCGTTGATTGATTGATCTGCTATCCGCGTGCTCTATCAGAGTACAGTAGTGTTGGTCACCACCAGGTATCACCCTGTCCGGAATCATAGGGACCAGTTTTCGTTTTCATATCAACACAGATACGTTCCTTATATATCTGGACAACGTGTTACGGTATACCACTTACGGCATGATCCATCGCCGAAACAACGGGCGGAAACCACGTGGGAACACGCCTAAGTTCACGACAAGAGGGTACACATCTCAACACAAGCTCTCGAGCCCGAATCGGGACAAGTGCTGATCACTACCATGTATCACTGTCCAGAAATATCAGCAATTTTTGCGTGTTCATTTTTTCACCGAAACATTCCTTATATTTCCGGACAACGTGTTACCGTGTACCCGGTGTATCACTTACCGCACATGCCGTCGGCGACGATACCGGAAGAAAACACCGTTGGAGCGCTCCTGATCTCCGGTGAGACGATACACACCACAACACACGTTTTCGGATCATTGCGGACAGCAATCGGTGGTGAATGGTTCGGCATGAGTTAAGCAGGCAGGCAGTTCGAGAAGGTTATGGCTTAGGATCCACGATAACGCCAACGTGTTTTTCGCTCGCCTCTCCCGGTGCCCGTGCGCGTTCACGGCGTGGCATATCAGGTTAGGAAATATGGCCCAATCAGGTTTACCTTTGAAAAAAAAGTGATGAAGAGTTCTGTACCGACTTTAAAAATCCAAGTACAACCAGATGCACACTCTCATTGTCTAGGCATGCAGCGAGTCATGCTGAAAACACAAATGGGATTGCAACCATATTGAGTAGCTCCTCGGTCGAGGATCCCCGTCAACCAGAGACACAGTGCGGCCAACACGTACTGCCCCCTTCGTAGCACATGCCCCAATCGATAATACATCGTGAAGAGAACGGCGTTGGCGGATTGCCAACGATGTGTGTGCGGTTCCTTGTGGCATACGGGTCATTAGCATACACAAATCACAATTTGTGTGGATTCTGAACACCCGAGATCTAAAAAGGCAAGAACCATGCTAGTAAAAATACGTTCTAGCTCGCCAGACGTCACTCGGCACCATGGTTTCACAGTCCAAGAAATCAGATACTACCTGTTGTAGAACTTGAAAGCACGACGGGTTCCGCATTCAAATCTACAAAATAGCAATTGAACTACTCTCTGGGAATCTCTCTCAGTCATCGACGTCGAAGCTCATGATGCACATTGTAGAATATCAATGGCATCCACTCTTACGTGTCGGGTATGCATTGAAGAGCTGGGTTGTCGGTTATCGACCTGCGCAAAGTGCCGCAAACAAAACGAGGAGTGTACGTTGGGAACAGCGACGATCGCATGCGCGTATCGCGTGAGAAATTCACAATATATTACTATCAGAATTTAGTCTTAAACGGGGTTCATTGTTTGACGTAAGTGTCGGGATGGATTACCCAAAACGTAAACGGCAGGAGCAAGACATTTCGGTGGGGTTGTCAAGTTTCAGACGATCGGGCGGCAAAAAAAACACCCGTTAAAATTCCCACAAGATACGTGTTCTGTGTTTTGTGGTTTTAGATATTTCACCTTCACTTCAATTTTTCTGTTCAACACCTCGAAGCTTTTACCCTCATATGCACAGTCCCGGCGTTCTGATCTCGGCAGATTATCAGCCCTCACACGGCGTTTTGACACAGATGTGCGTGCGTGGCGTGATGCACGTGAGCTGGAATGTTTCGCGGAAGGGACCTTCTACATATGCAGACCAGAACTCTCGGACAGGTGTCTTCTACGGTAAAGTTCGGCACGAGCACCCTAGCCGTCTACCCTTTGACTGTTGACGACACACGATTGCATGCAATATTTGCAGGGGTGAAAAAAAAACACAACAAAGACAGGTTCTCTGTAAGATCAAACAAATCGTCCAAAGTCATGTTTAATTTTGCAAGCTGCGTGCCATCGCTCGACCGCGCGTGGTACGTAGGCACACTTAAGTGAGAGATCACCGTCGACCCGGCCGCACGTGCACGCTCGCACACTACACGTGTATACAACACGACGAACCATTCAAGGGATACGGCATGTCCACATCTAGATCGCGACAAAGCTAGCGACACAGGTTGGGATAGGGGCATCACTTGTGCACTCGTTGTGCTCCGACTGACGGCGCTCGAAAACTGAGCAACAACCCGGTATATTTGTGACACCAAAAGTGTCCTATAATGGCATTCGTTTTCTACTTACTGTAGACCAACATTATCACTGCCGAGTTCATGCCACCCAAACCCAGACATATATGTGGTTCGTGTGCGTGTGGTTTGTGTGGGCAGCGAAACAAACAATTCCATGGTGTCGAATATCGCGAAACCGAACAACAGGTAAGCGGAAGCCTCTCAAGCGAGTCGTGTTAGTCGCTGAAAACCACATCCATAAAACAACCCCCCAGTATCGTAACCTTGGTCTGTAGTGCATGTAATCGCTTTGAGGTCGCAAGTAGCATTTTGCTCAAAGCTGGGTTTCGTGTGAGATACGGAGTGCCTCATGCGAGGAGCCTCATGCGTTTAAGGTACGCCTCCAGACATCATTGGAAAGCGTAATACCCCGGAGCGCCATGGCGACAAAATGAACTCACAATTGCTGAAGAACTTGGTTATCATTGAACAACCCAGCAGGCAGGGTAGACAACCTGTTCTCCCCAAGATACCTGTGCGAAAAACAAAACACCAGAAACAAACAACGCGCTTTCAGCCCGGGGTACTGGCAATCTCGTACCCTCGAGATACGTGTATGCCGAAATGTCGGTGTAGGTGCGGGTTAGCGTAGACGTGGCGGTTTTTAGCAAGGAAGCTTTTGATCGAAGTGTAGGAGAGTGAGCTGAGAAATGACGCTTGTGGGGCCGGGTTTGAGGATGCAACAGCCGAAGTTGGATGGGCGGCGCGGGAGGTGTTGGGTATCACAGCCCGCGTATCGCAGCGTTGCGTATACAAATGACGCGTGATACGATGGAGGAAGCACTTTTCGGCTTTTTTTTTTCTGAATGACGGGGCTCCTGAACCCAAAAAATCGTCGAAATGTCATTCTTGTTTTGCAATATGATGTTTTTTGTATACCTAGGCCATAGGTTTGTTCATCGGGTTGCACTTTCATTCTTTCTCAAAATCATTTTTTGGGTGAGGATTAGAGCTCCTCAAGTGAAGAGCCCGAGAAACAAAATAATGGTACTACACCTCTCTCGTAGCATGTGTGAAATGTCTCTGGGAAGGTATATCGCTACACGGCATGTCCTTTCCGCTCTCCAACCAACTTGCAAGGCCCTCAATACGCTCTGTGTAAGCTCCAGAGGACGCATGCTACGGTATCGTTGCACCATTTTTTTTCTGAGGCTAACTAACTTGAGGAGCTCTATACCTCACCCAAAAACTTGGCTTTGGGTAAACTAAAAGTTCAACCTGATGACCAAACCCATGGCCTACTAGTAGGTATAAAATGTATTCATATTGCTAAACAAGAATGACATTCCGACGAATTTGGGTTAAGAAGCCCCGTCATGCACAAAACCGGTTTGCCAAAAGTGCTACGTACCTCTATCGTAGCACCCGTCAGAGCACTTGTTTTACTCCAACTATTTCACACCTCGGACAGATCACCGATTCCAACTTGATGATCTAGATTTTTGGGGGAAGATCGGTACGGTCTAGCTCATGTTACCGGGTAGGAGCCGTGCGATCTGCATGATCAAGCAATTTTTTCCAGGGTTGGATCTGTACTCTCTGTACGCACTTCCTGCACAACATCTTCTAACGGCAGATGCAGGACCTACTGTAGGTGATCTAGATCGTGATCTGTCCGAGGTATACCCTATTTTTCACTGACGGAGCTCCTCAACTGAAGAGCTATTCAAAGATTTGCCTCGGTTGGGCGTGACTTCGGGTAAAACCTTAAAATAGAAGAAAATGCTGCAACCAGATATGTCGTCGCCCTCGAAAGTTAACAACAAAGTCTTGAAATTATTTTGACACGATATAGCATTTAACTTCCACACTACTACCTGCATGGTCGTAGTCTCCTCAACTTAGTACCGGTACAATTTACCAATTGTTTCACATCTGGTCATGGTTTGATTTGAAAACGCTTACCCGCCGGCCTATCGCCAACACTACTCACAGGATTTGCAGGGAGGTCAAGCCATCGAAAACGTCCACTGGAAGGGTGCTGAGGTTGTTGCCCGCGATCAATCTGGTTTCGAAAAGCGGGCGCGGGGGTCCTTAGTAGTATAAAATGATCCAAACGCGGAGTGCGGAGGTCGGCATTTCATACTGCTCGATATCAGCAAACCAAGGTATGCACGGGAACACGGCGACGGTAGGCGTGATGATATTCTATAGTTTTCCTTACCGAGTAAAGGCCACTCGCGGGAGTAGCCTGCACCTCGCTTAACAATTTGGTACCTGGCTCAACAGTGGATCAAACAATGTTTTGTTTTGCTCAGCGTAACAAACGTTTCCATGGCGGTCCCCGTGCATGTCGCCAAAGTAAACCACACGAAGGCAAAAACGGCAAATACGTAGGATGCCTACCCGTGCAAGCCCTAACCGTTAACCCTCCTGCGGCAACTTTGGTCACCGGCAATCACGCACCTGCCCCACTGTTAGGCTGCGAGTATAAGACGCGTGCAACGGTAAATGTAGCAGTTTTGGGGGCCACCTATTTTCTCAATGACCGGCCCCTTAACTGAGGAAGCTAGCCAATGGCGTTCGATAGCGTTCAAAGCGTGTTTATGCTTCTTAAGATATCAGTTGTACACCTATTACGGGGGACCCTAGTAATCTAGTAATGAGGACCAAATATGGTTGGTAAAAACAGTGTAATATATAGGTTTTTGTGTGCATCGTAGGTCCTGATTACTACGATGATCCTCCGTATAGCCCATTGGATTGTTGATCGGGCGAAGCGAACGATGTTTCTCAAAATACCCCTACAATATAGCACACGCCTTCGTACTCAAATACACAAATTAAGTTACGCTCTAACTTGACACCTGGTATACTATTGTACGCTGGAAAGCAATGCGAGGAGTAAAGCTCGTCGTCTCGAAGTAAGGGCAAACAGGGTCTTACATTTTCTGTCGGTGACCACGTACTCACCACTACGCGATGTACGCCCCGCTCCCTACCGACGGGCAGCAGGGGACGCACGCTACGTACGGAAAAGATACACATGCGTTTTCTGAGGGCCCTCACTTGCGGACATTTACACCGACTTCGAGATATAGCGAAAGAGCAACCCGACGAGCAAGTCCATGGTCTAGGCATAAACTATAGCGTGGTGAATAACAACTGATATTGAACGATAGTATTAATAGTATTAATAGTATTAATAGCTAGTTCCTCTCATAAGGAGTCCCGTTCTGTCAGAAGGCAATTGGCAGAAACATGACACACTGCTTTCGGCCAAGTTCAGGCCTGGTTACAGCTGAAGCGAAAGACGGCTACCATTGCGGTCGCACCTTCGTCACCAACCGCACGCGCCCGAGGGTGCAAGTACGCAGGGGTTATCAAGTACACAGACGTTGCACGAGCGGCACGAGCTGATGGCTCAACTGGCGATCGTTTGACCCAGTTTCAGTTCAACAGCGATTGTTCTCGAATATCTCGGCGGTTACGCTAAATCTGGCCCAAGTCAAGTCGAATACTGCCCTACTGTAGAGCGCAACAACGAAGCGATCCAACATCGGAGGCTCCAAACAGTCGACATGCAACTACAACGATGCACTTACAATAACCGTAAAGCTTCGAGCCCATCGAATATTCCAGCGGGCAGGGTAGATAGTTCGTTGTCGCTCAGCTGCCTGCGTGCGGCAACACAGACAAACAAAACAGAACAGGTTAGCGTGGCGTGCTGAGTAGCTCGTACTGGTTGGGATACCTCGAGTGCAGGGGGGTTGCGTGTGTCATTAGGACGCGCCGATGATGTCAAGAGCTGGCTGCCATCGCGCGCAGAGAAGAAGTAGAAACCAGGTGTCACATCTTGATTTCGGTGGAGTTGGGCCCTATATCTCCCAAATACATATTGGGACTCCCCGAATACGAATTAATTCCACTAGGGATCCTCACGGGCAGCATCGACCAATAGATATTGTACTGACCGTGTCGGCAACTAGTGTAGTGGACTGCTTCCGCATACTGGGTTCGAGCGAAGACAGATATCCTCTCTACTCCGTCCGGTGTGTGTGTGTGTGTGTGTGTGTGTGTGTGTGTTTCATCCCATTTATTCTGTGCGCCAGTCAGATGTTTGACGCACCAGCTGGGGTCACACA
>JAYJMJ010275161.1:1944-12361 GCA_036873875.1 Laminaria ephemera
TTATACCGTGCCCCCCCCCCCCCCCCCCCGCCCTGTCCGCTTCTACAAAGAATGTACCGGTAGTACACTCACGTCCACGAGAGAGAATCTATGGAGTTGTAGTACGAAGCATCCACCGCCGTGAGAAAGCTGCCGTCTGCGCAAGCAAAGTAGGTGGGGTCAGCGATGGACGAAACCACCTCTGGGTACCCGGCCGTAGTGGAAGATGTATACGACACACAGTCCTCGGCCACGGTGGTGGTAACGGTAGATGCAAGAATCAGGACGACCACCGCAAACGACGCTGTCGCTGCTCTTCGTAGCGTGGACGGCATGCTTTCTCTTACTCGTGGTGTAAACCTGCGGCAAGCCAAAATGCACAGAGGGGTTTCGGATTTTCGCACATTACCGGTATTATATAGACAGGTTTCGTAGACCGACCAAAACGCAGCTGCCCAAAGTGCTTGAACAGAAGTGGGATGCTTACCTGCGGTTTCGGCAAGGCTAAGTACATTGCGGGGATAGATTATCTATCTTTAATTAAATTATGTAACACGACTATACTCCGTAGGCATGTATGCATTTTTGGTTAAGCTGGCATATCCGGAAGAAAAGCCTGTGTTATTCCCACAATACCGGGTACCTTGTATAATGTGTTACCGGTAGATGATGAAGATGGTGATGTTCTCACATTAGCTCGTTTCCCTGAAATATAGCCCGTGGTCATACAAGTTGAAGAATGAATCCCGATGGAGGAACAAAACAAGTGCAAAGAGTACCTGCACCGCAGTACCGCAGTACCAGCACGCAACGGGAACGGCACAAGGGGCTCTGGTATACCATCCCAATCACTTGCAAGCCAAATAGTTACGCGAAACTGTCCACGGTGTATACGTATACCAGGTACCAGATATCCCCCAAAAAATGTGAAAAAGGAGTACGACGGCAATAAAAGAGGGAGGGAAAATAGACAACAATTAACCCAAATAATCAGACATGCGCTGACCATGCCTAAAGGAGAAGAATAACAGAAAATATATATGTGCTCAAGGCGCAGGCCGAATCCCAAGAGGATAAGGTTCCTGTTGGCTGGTAGGCCTGTATGTCTCGCTTGTGGACCACACAAAGGACTATAAAAATGCACAGACAGAAACGAGGGAAAACACCGCAATGCACGACGCAGCACAACAATGAGTGGCAGCGTACGTGGGAGCACCATCGACCTTTGGGGAAAAGGACAACACAGTACTAGAGGAAGAGCAGGGGCTGCAGCACAGCAAGCAGTAGTCGCTAGGCATCTTACTAGGAAGGCGGCTGGTGCCAAGTTTCAGTGGATTTCTTCACTTTCTTCTTGACCACCCTAGCTGCTGTTGCTACGCCCCCTTCAACTCGGCTTCCCTCCCTCCCCCCTCCGGGCTCAGCGTTCAACGAAGGCTGCAACAGCTGTTGCTGCGCAGTTTGTACCTCAAACGGTCGTCGTGTTGCTAATTTTGCCTAATCCCAAACGAACCATGGTGCCATGTACTTCTTTTCTGTTTCACATCTGAACCACTTGTCCGGTTTCTTCGCGGCGAGCCTCCAGTGCTTGGCTTCAGTTGGCGACTTGAATAGCGATACGTCATTTTCGAGACGACCGATCCAGTCTCTTTGTTGCCCTCCCGAGTGGCCCTTTTCCGCCTCCACGTCCCCGGACATCCCTCGTTTCCGTCATAGCTCGTTACGCATCGAGACACGAACCCTGCGAATTTGACCCTTTGTTTGCGCACCGTCGTTTCGAAGCTTTCAATAGCGGTCGTAGCGAGTGCGTCTACGATGCAAAGCACGTGGTAGTTGCCACGACGTTTTCCCTTCCATCCGATGCAGCGGGGGAGAATCGGTGATGGGCCTGGACACGTGCTACGATACGGACAGCACAAATTGGCCAATCTGTTTCTGACAGATTGAGCTCCTCGACTGTAGAACTACCCAATATCGTTGGAAAATCAGTTGCGTCGGACAATATTAGTCGCTATATACAGGGTCATGGGGTTGTTCATCGGGTTGCACTGTCAACCTATCATAAAGTCAAGGCTTGGGTCGGGTAGAAAGTTTACGCACAGCCCCTAGCGTCACATACGTTTCTTGCGCAGATTGGCAAGATAGGCCGCGTTGGGACTCACGCCACACACTCATAGTGTATGATTTCCATTATTTCGGCATTGAGAATACATACTTTGACCCGGATCAGGCACACGGTGGACTGGTCGTACAGTGCACGGTCGTACCGCTCGAGGGGTAGGTTGGCCAGTAGCACGGGAAGGTCGCTCTCGACGGTAATGTCGCCGTCCTCACACACAGCTGTCGCAACATACGCAAACCTGACGGTTTTTTTGTACACCTGGCCGGCTGCCTCGATGACAAACGATACCCTGCTCATTTCTTTCTTCAGCAAGCACATGGCCTCAGTGTTGGCTTCCGAAACTGTCAATCCGAACCAAGCCCAAATTGACGATGGCTGCCGTCATCTTCGCAAGGCTGTCCCACGATCTGGAAACGATGCACGCGCCATCTGCGTGCAGCATTCCCCCGATAGGTTGCCGCCCCGTCACCGTCTCCCAGGGCTTATGTCGCCCGTTATCAGGCTGCTTCTCTCGCTTCCCTCCCTCCCGTGCTCATCCTTCACCTTGGTGCACATAAATGTCCTTAACGGCATCTGCATAGATGCAAAACCGCTCGATCGCCACACGCAGTACCGCAGCGAATAACGAGTGGAGCAACAATGGCGCGATGAGAACGCATCCTTGTCGCAGGCCCTGCTTTTCGAAAACCAGCCCGAGCATTCGCCATCATTCGTCCGGGTGCGCGCCCACATCCCATCATGGAAGTGGCGATCTGCCGCGAGCATCTTTGGCGGTACACCGAACCGAGCAAGCACGGTCCACAGGAGGATCCGGTCGACCGAATGAAGCATATATAAATAGGGACATTCCATTTTCCTGCCAGCTAGTGAACTCTACGACAAACCAGTACCATGTACATATCTATATAATGAAATGCTGGTAGTCTGTCTGTATTCGTGGTCGCGCCATCCAGAGCATTTCAGCCCCGCCTCGCGGTATGGGTAGAGAGGGTGAGGGACACAACCAGTGGAACGTTTGGTCTCTTACCGTGCCAAGTCGTGGCCGTCGCGTGCTGAGCATTGCCGACAATCCCGAGGCCGTCTCGAGCGATGAAGCCAACCTTGCTGTTGCCTTTATCATTTAAATTACGATTCTGGCAGCTAATAGCTTGGCCAAATCCACGCCAGAGACCGCTGGCTCTTTCTAGAAGATTGGTGCAGAACAGAGACATCAAGTTTCCCCTGAACCCGGGGAAGATAGGGTCCCATTCCCATATCATAAATCCCCTCATATCTCTACAACTACGACCAACTGGGGACAAAAACGGCAATACGCCGAGTCGACAACGCCCCACACGGTGTGGAAACCCCGACCCTGCATACTAACCGTTGATTGGCTGGATCTCATGGAGCCAGCGGAACCCGGGAAAGATAATGTCCAATCCCCGGATCAGAAATCCTTCCATACACGTACAGCTCCATCAGCCGGGAACGAAAACGGTGATCTTCCGGATCGATATCCGCCCTGCACGGTGTGGCAAACCTAACCCCATGGGCTGATTGCTCATTGGCTGGTGATCATGGAGTCAGCGCGCGGCGAGGGTTGCTCCTCGTGAAAACGTCGAGGTTGCGCCGCACCCGTTGAGGATGATGTCCCATCCCCGGATCAGAAATCGTTCCAAACATCTACAACTCCAGCAACCTGGGGACGAAACCGCAGCTCCCTGGGGTAGATACCGCCCGCAAAGTGTGGAAACCCCAACTTCACTGGCTGAAATCTGCTCGGCTGGGGCTTATGGAGTCAGCGCGCTGCGAGGATTGCCCGTCGGGACACCGTCGAGGTGCTGCCGCACCCGGGGAAGATAAGGTCCTATCCCCAGATATGAATTCCTCAAACAATCTACAACTCCAACAATCATGGGACGAAAACGTAGCTCCCCCTGGTCGATACCGACTACCGACCCGCACGGTGTGGAATCGCCAACTCCATTGCCTCAAACATGATGGGCTTGGTCTTATGGAGCCAGCGCGCGGCGAGAGATGCCTCTCGGGGCAACGTCGAGGTTCCGCCGGCTCCCGGGGAGGATAGTGTCTCGTCCTCGGATCAGAAATCCTTTCATACATCTACAACTCCAACAACCCGGGGACGAAAACGGAGCTCCTCCGGATCGATAGCACAACGCAGGGTGTGGAGACGCCAACCCCACTGGTCGAAATCTGATTGGCTGTGGCTCATGGAGCCAGCGCGCGACGAGAATTGCCCCGCGGGACATCGTCGAGGTCCCGCCGAACCCGGGGAGGATAAGGTCTTATCCCCAGATCTGAAATACTTAGAAAAATCACAACCCCAACAATCCGGGGACAAAAACTGCGAACCCCCGGGTCAATACTGCCCCGCACGGCATGGAAACCCCAACCCCGATGGCTGATTGCTGATTGGCTGGGGCTCACGGACCAGTGCGCAGCGAGGGTTGCCCCTCCGGACAACGTCGAGGTCCCGCCGCACCAGGAGGGTCTGGTCCTTTCCCCGGATCGAAATCTGTTTCATACATCTACAACTTCAACAACCTAGGGACGATGACGGTAACCCCCCGGGTCGATACCGCCGCGCACGGCGTGGAAACCCCAACCGCCATCGGCTGATTGCTGAGGGATTGGCTGGGACTCATGGAGCCAGCGCGTGGGAGAGCTTCCTCTCGGGAGAACGTCGAGATTCCGCCGCACCGGGCGGGGCTGAGGTCCCATCCCCGCATCTGAAATCATTCCAAACATCTTCAACTCGAAAAACCTGGGGGCGAAAATGGAGATCCCCCGGGTCGATACCGCCTCGCACGATGTGGAAACCCCAACGCCACTGGGTGATTGCTGATCGGCCTGCGTGCGTAAGACCTGCACTAGGGACTGCAGAATATTTATAGCAAGAGACTAACAAGTAGCAGTAAGTAGTAGTTTATGCTCTGCTGTGTTCGTAGCAGCAGTTGAAGTGGTAGGAGTAGTAGCAACACAGTTTGCTCACATGGCATGCCCCTGTGTTACATAGTAGCAGCAGTTGAAGTGGCATGTACATAAATACCAGCTGATGAATACTACCACGCAATGACTTCGGAAGGAAACGTAAGGGCCTTTCGGACTTTACACTCATACCTCAATGGTCCATACATTTTGTTCAGAGTGGTACATCACAGCACGCTTCGAGCACTACTGTACCCTACCCCCCTACCGCTATGGGCAACGCAGATCTACCGCGACGGGCGGAGCCGTGGGCGTACCGCTCGTATATATGTATACCCCTCGTGTTTTTGTGTTCTCTCTGGTTTTATTGCGGTGCATTTTCCTATACTTCACACACAAGACGCTGAGCCCTAAGCTCTATCATACAAGCGAAACAAAGTTTTTGTGCGGGCGCCTCCGGGAGGTTTTGTGTGCAGGCAAAGAAGAGAAACAGCGTACAAAACCAGCCTATTATCGCCGTTTTGCCCGATGCAGGCTGTGATTGAGGTGACACCAGGCTCCTCCAAGGCAGTCTAGGTGGACGCCCCATCCTCGAACGCAGGCTAGCCTGATGTGTCACCCTCCCCCAACCCACTTTATGGGGCGCTTTCGGGGTAGCGTTATGGCCAAGGTTTTGTTGTAGACTTACAAGGTTTCTGCGGCTGAAACCGCCCACTCAATGAAACGAGTCTAAGGCCTTGATACATCCCGTATAACACGGATGGTAGCACACCCACTTGAACAACACACACCTCTACAAGAGCACACCCGTGGGTAAATGTTTTGTTTAGTTTTTCGACCGTCAATTTACCACCGGGTGTACGTTGAATACCACACACCCTTCGGAGGTACGCCTGAAAATAGCATTCAATTTATCACCGGGTGTACGTTGAATACCACACACCCTTCGGAGGTACGCCTGGAAATAGCATTAAACTCCAACGTGATCACACCCGGTCGTGGACACCATTCATCCTCAACACGCACCGTCATGGATACCGGTTCCAGCATGGAGGCAACTGCTGCGCCCCATCACAGCAGGTGGCCGATGGAGCCTGCGGCCCCGACTCCGCCAGTTCCTGCTGCTGCCACACCTCGAGCGAGGCTCACGTCGTTTGTTTCCGGAATGACTCCGCTTACCGGTACAGGTACTCCCACTCCTGCCGTGCTTCAAGCCCCGACAACGGGTACCAGTACCGGTGAAGCGTCCGAAACTCTGGAAGCAGCGTCCAACACTTCAGCCACGGGGCCTGAGACCCCGGTAGCAGCTCCCGAATCGCCAGCAACTACGACTGCCACAAGCGGCGAGCCGATGCTGCCCTTTGTTAACACACACCCTTCTTCGCACACCCCCTGTAACACACACCCTTATTGTCACGCCCCCTAAAATCTGGCCGGGGTCTGTTGACACTCCTTAGTGGTCAAAGAAACCACTCGCACAGCTCCTCGTTATCACCCCCCCCCCACTGCGGGGCATCCGTGCGTGGTGCTTATCACCCAGGGTACGTTATATACCAGAACCCCTTACAAAAGCACACCCGGTGATAACAGTTCAAAGGTCAAACATTTATCACCGGGGTGTGTTTTCATCCGTGTTTTGCAGTAGTGGCTGCCAGTGTGTAGACAGTGGAACGACGTGCGTGGACAGAAAAAAAACGAGCAAATGCTAAACACGACGGGGTTCTGAGCTATGCGGAAATTGATGAATCGAACAGCACCATCCGTTGCGTATTTTGTGGATGTTTTTTGCAACAAGGTGGCAGACACAGCAGTGGTGCACCATCTAAAGGTTAGGTTTTAGATATAGTTCTTGATGGGGGCTACGCACGGTAAACCAGAGACAAAATCAACGCGTATGTGTGGTAAGTCAGCGTATTTAAAAGTCGATACGCCCTTCAGCTACTTCAAACCCCGAGCGCGACCACGACACGTTCCTGGGTTTCAACAGCTATTGATAGTAGTATCCTCACAAATTCGGAGGAAAACCGCAAACAAAAAACTCTAACTGCTTGCCGATTTAACGATATAACACTGTGTACCTATGGCGGATAACGCCTTGAGCATGAAAACACCACCGCTGCAGTGGAGGTTAAACGTATACAACATGTGTAGTAGGTGTGCATTTTTCGCCCCCATGATGCATGATGGGGGTCGTGAAAAAAGGGCGCTGGGGGATCGACTGGATTCGGGGGGCGTTCTGCTACTACCGGGCATAAGGGATGGGTGCAGTTACGGCAAAAAATAAGTCACGTTGGGGGGACACGTGTTACCTATAGTTACACGTACTGTAATCCCGTCACTGGTGAGGAACTATCAATAATAATGCGGTATGTACGTCGTAGTTTCTTATAATAGTTTATATCATATCCTACACACTGAATACCTGGTACAAATATACGATATCATACACCAGTTTTTTTTTTTAGTTTGTTATCTCACTTTTACTTTCCAGCTTCTGGACATACGTCATGCCGTGGTCACAGTTGTCGTCCTTTCTCTCGTATACATTGCGTTTGGTACTGCATGGCCAAATCGCCTTGCTCTATTTGCAATGTGTATCTTCTCTGTCTTGTAGTTTGCGATCACAGATCTCGTCTCTCCAGGAGGAGGCATCGGCACGGACACTGGTTGTGCTGGATGTGGATGGGTGCAAATGTCAGGTTAATGCGAAGAACACACACACGTAGTATACTGAACATAAGAAAAAGATACAAAACACACCGAGAAATCCGGATGATATTGTTATTCGTACCAGGTATATACTACGCCCATGTATGGTATCACGTCATACAACAGCAGCAACGTGATGGAGTCCGAGTTGAACGTACATGAGCAACAGCGAGCAGAAGCAGCGCGACAGACAGCCGACTAACTTCATGTCGAGCAAGAGAAGCTATGATACAGTAACAACAGTAGCGTCATAAATAGCCGATGGACAAATCCAGGATACCGCGAGAAAAAACGGAAGAAAAAAGCAAAGCATACGAAGAAATCTTGAAATCAAACTCGTACTGTGCTAATGTATGCGTGGTATCCTATAGAAATACGTTATTTTGTCCTCCCCCGTTCGGTGTGTTCCGTCGGCATATCTTCCCACCTCTCAGCCATCCTCAGTCCGTAATTGCCGACGACAATATCACTTGCTCTCTTTATTTTCTTGGAGTTCTTTTCAGAACCTTCCCGGATTTCTTACTGTTCTTTGTTTTCTCTGTCCTCTTTGCTACCGGTACAGTTTTTTCTCTGATGTGATTATTATTACTACTCCTACTACTCCTACTACTACTACTACTACTGCTGCTGCTGTAGTAGTACAGAACACAGGGCAGTATCGTCATCATACCAGGTGCCAGTTGAGCTCAGCTTGGCTCGCCTCAGCTCAGCAGCGCAGCGCAGGGCAGCGCAGCGCCAGCTCAGCAGTGCAGCGCCGTGCGGTACCGTGCGGTGCTGTGCCCTGCCGTGCGGTGCTATGCGGTGCTGTGCGGTGCAGTGCTGTGCTGTGTTTACTCTTCCGTACCTACCAGGTATCTTAGGAAGTATCATACCAGGTACACCAGGTATGTATGTACGTACGTACTCAATTGATTGTTGAATCGCAACAAATGCACACCCAGCTCAGCTCAGCTAGCTCAGCAGCGCAGCGCCGTGCGGTGCGGTGCTCTGCCATGCGGTGCGGTGCTGTGCCGTGCTGTGCCGTGCTTCGCTGTGCTTTCTTTCGTGCATACAGTACCAGGTATAACAGTTACCAGGTACCGGTATGTACGGCGTCTACTACTCGGCTTTGCTTTCTTCACTGATTGTCCTCTTCAATGGTTTTTGTTTTTTGCTTTTTTGTTTTGTTTTGTTTTTTCGTTCTTCGCAAATCACACCCGAACTGCCGATCAGAACGTGACATCGCCACCGCACAGTGCAGCACAGCAGGGCAATCAGCTCTGCACAAGTATCTCTTGGCATTATCAAGTCGGCAGTTGCACCAAATCATGGGCCTCTTCTTTCTGATCACATTTTGTTGTATTGTTCCTTGCGCGAGAGTAGCGGGCGGCGTCAGCCGGCGGCGGAGCGGAGCCCTTGTATTTACTTTTACTTATCTCCACCTATCCGGAGGTTGCCCTCGGCATATTCTCCCACCTCTTAGCCATCCTCAGTTCTTCATTGCCGACGATAAATTATTTTTGGGCGAAACTTCCTGGATTTCTTTGCTTTCTTCATTGATTGCTCTTGACGCTTTTTGTTTTTTCTTCTCGTTTTTCGCAAAAAACTTCACACCAAGCTCAGCTCATCAGCTCAGCAGCGCAGCGCCGTGCGGTGCCGTGCGGTGCCGTACCAGGCCCTGCCGTTCGGTGCTGTGCGGTGCCGTGTGGTGCTGTGCGGTGGTGTGCGGTGGTGTGCGGTGGTGTGCGGTGGTGTGCGGTGGTGTGCGGTGCTGTGCGGTGCTGTTCTGTGCGATGCTGTGCGGTGCTGTTCTGTGCGGTGCTGTGCCACGCTGTGTTTTGTCTTTCGTAAACACTACTAGGGAATAAGCGGCACTCCCGCCCCCACGGCGGTAGCGCCACGATGAAGAAAGAAATTTCTACAGAGAAACTAAGACGCATATTATAGAGCGAAACTAAGAAGGATAGAGATAAACAGCAAAAATGGGTGGGTTTTCATGCATACCATGCACTGCGGTAGGTATGTATTCATTCGTCCTTTCCCTCCTCCCGTTTCACCGAAAGCTGGCATAATCAATAATAATACCAGTAATTGATGCTTCGGTGACAAAATTAGGAAATCATGCAGTTGAAGGCCAGGAACAGTATGACGAGTGGGGTTTAACTACTGCTACTGCCAAAATGACCCCACACACAATCCATCTTCAGCGTCGGTGCAGCTCTAGCATAATGGGGTGAATTTTAACAGAAGGCTTAACAATTGCGTCAAGCAATTGCATCAAGCAATTGCATCATCCCGTTTTTTCCAAAACACACATACATGTCTTCAAGGGCATGTGAAACCATTTTTTTCCATAATTATACCCTACGTCCTGGATCCTAAGCCTTTGCCAGGCACCCAGGGCAATACCATAACATTGACCCCACCCACAGGTTTAGCGACAAATCACTTGGAAATTGTGTGGGATCGTTTTAGAAGCTTGATGGGAATGTAGTAATGAAAAGCAAGGGTGGATCAAGTGCAGCAGGAGCGGCGGGTTAGATCGATGCGAAGTCGTAAGTAGGTACAGAAAGGAGTTAGACTTGGTGCATAGAGTCCCTTTTTTAGTCTCGCCTTGGTTATGCTTTTTGTGGAAATGTTTACGAATGAGTGATCGGCGTTCAAGCACATGCCGTACATGGTCGGAAGCCCCAAAAAAAG